>CAEGAD010087461.1:0-25936 GCA_903067055.1 Poeciliopsis paucimaculata | reverse complement strand
CCACTTTGGCTTTATGGTATTTAGTTTTTATCCAACTACATTTTTTGTTGATAGAGACTGAGAATCCATTTTATTTTTGTTTTTGGTTGATTTGTTTATCAGTTCCAGTGATAAGTGTTCTTTTGAAAATAAAGTGTATCCATCTTTGGCATGCATTATTACATCATTTCCATTAAATCAGTGTAAAAAGGTCTTCAAACAATATTATCGTTTATCGCAATAATTTTTGAGACAATTAATCGCTCAGCAAAATTTGGTATCGTGACAGGCCTAGATGCAACATAAAAAAGTGCTCCAATAATTGTCCATTGTTTGACGGTCAATTTGTCCCCTGTCAGTAGCAGCTATTCTGCTCCTTTTCACATTATTACAGTTCTCTTTCTTTTCTCAGGATCTTATTCGTGATCAGGGCTTGCAGAGGTCAGATGCAGGTAAGAATCACAAATCTGTGAGGGTGTGTAATCAGAAGCAATTTCTTCATGTCATGCACACTATTAGCTGTGGTTAAATTATTCACTTTACTCTGTAATGATCCATATTTACAGTGGTGGATAAATTTTTTTCTTTAGTGCTTCTACTAACTTTGTAGATGTTAAGTGGAGTTAGCTTCCAGTAAATAAATTTTTCTGGATAAATTCTAAAGCACTTATTTACTTGGTGGTTGTGTAAACCTTCTGTAAACCAGAAGGATTATAACAATGAATTAAGAAAAAACTTTTAAGCATAATTTTGAAAATCTTGACTTTAAAATCTAAAGCTTTTACCGCAGAGCTCTGTCCAGTCCTTCGTCCAGAATGTGGAAGATTTCATTCCTTTTTTCCAACCCTTTTTACATTTTCCTTGTTCTCCTCCAGGTTCCACCACTGGGCTGTCTGCCACACCTCCAGCATCTCTTCCTGGCTCACTGACCAATGTCAAAGCACCACAGAAATCACCATGCCAACAAAGGGAACGCAAGTCTTCGTCGTCGTCTGAAGATCGCAATAAAATGGTGAGAGCACAACAGAGATCTAAGTGTTGCACAACAAGGTACTGTGTGCTGTTTGTCAACCCCATGTTCTGTGGAACAGAAAACACTGGGCAGGAGGGACTCCAGTGATGATTGGGAGATTCCAGAAGGTCAGATCACCCTGGGTCAGAGGATAGGCTCTGGATCCTTTGGAACTGTCTTTAAAGGAAAATGGCATGGTAAGATTCTGGCTGTAGTTTGCTTCTTAAAACTCACTTAACAAGCCAGAACAAACCTGTAGCCATTAGTGAATATCAGAGTAGACAATATTTTGCTCTGCCAAAGTAGAAAGGTTGGGTTGTCGTCTGTATGGAACTGTTCTCTACTCTAGCATAGACACTTCAGTTTTTGTAGCAAAGAAACATCAAACAAAACATCACCCAGTCCAACCTGCAGGAGAAACGTTCTGAACATCTGTCTAATCTTTGTATTTATAAAAATAATTCCAAGACATCTTGTTTACTTATTCTATGAGAGTGCAAGCATGAATCTAGTAGAGAATTTTTGGATGGAGCCAAAGATTGGGTGATGGTAAGGAGTCCTTCCAAACTCAAATACTTAGAACACATTACCAAAGATAAATCAACAAATTACCGGAGGAAATATTGAAAAAGCTGTTCAGGAATTAGAAAAGGGATTTTTCCATTAATTTATAGAGTATAAATAATTTTCAATATGACATTTTTAGTAAAATAAATTAAAAAAACCTAGGTGAATTTTTACATTCATTTCATATTCCTTTTACATAATAGTATTATGGTCCAACTGCACTGACCTAAATTTCTGATTTTTTAAATACCAACTAGTGTCTTTAGTTTTGATGGATATCTCTTCCCTTTACTCCCAGGTGATGTGGCTGTGAAAATGTTGAATGTCACTGCTCCCACTCCACAGCAGCTTCAGGCCTTCAAGAATGAAGTGGGCGTCCTCAGGTGACTTCTCCTTCTTATTATTAATCAAATGTAATTTAATTAATATTTGGTGATAGGTTGTCTTCACCCGTCATCACATTCAGATGCAAAACCAACAAATCCTCCCTGATTTCCTTAATTTTGGATGACATGTATGGTGGCCCTGAGGTGCAAACCACTTCAACATTAACATAGCACAATTACAAATTCAAAAGCACAACATCAACAAAGCACAATTACCGGTACAAATTACAAAACCACTACAACATTAACTAAGCACAATTACAAATTACAAAACCACGACAACATTAACGAAGCACAGTTATAAATTCAAAAACAAAACATTAACGAAGCACTACGACATTAACAAAACAGAAAGGGTGTGTCCCAGTTGGAGACCTGAGAGATCGCTGATTGGATGACAGTGCTTTTGAACCGGAAGTCATCACTTGAGCGGGTCGGCCCCTTGTTGCCATATGTTATAGCGTTCGCCATATTAAAAGCGGCTTATCTGCTAGCATACAAATAAATGGACCGAGCTTCGTAAAGTGCTGTCCTGCAATGTATTTTAAGTTAATGAATGTCACTGACACAATCTCTCGCACACTATTATTTATAGGAATAATAATAATAATAAACTAAGGATAACGTTTCAAACTTTTTGATGTGATTGTTTAATTGTTTTGGGGTACAATAATTACATTTGATACAGTTGATTCTGATAAATCGTTTTTATTGATGAACACACACACCTTTACAGTGATGTATTCATGAACATATTAACACAATTCCATAATTCACTGTGCACTTGCTATTTCAAGATACGAATAAAGAAACGTAACTTGATTTAAATTGTTTGGCATTTTATTGTAAAGACAAACTTTGACAATAGTTGTCAAACTTTACCTATGTATTTTTACTTTAAAAAATATTTATTACAGTGTAATATGTCCACTGTGCTATAGACAGCAGTGTGAACAAAATCTAACAGACTAAATTATTTTTATTTTCTTTACATAAACTGTCATAATACCCTACTACTTCAAATTGAGATATTTCACTTAAAATACAGAAAAAGTGAAAAAAAAAAAAAAAGTGTACAGAACAGAAAATAAATTTGTATTTGGGATTACAAATTTATTTATATTATATTGGCAACACGGAGACAGGCAGGGGTTCAGTCTGCTGGTCAAGCTGGGAGCAGTTTGGTGACTGGGCCTTCTGAGACATCTGGCTAGCCACATGTAGTACAACTAAATGTATAACAGGGATCCAGACTAACTTTTTTTCTCTCAGGTGAACCAGCACAAGTACGCACAATTTTCGAGTGCATCAAATTGAACATTGCTTTTAAATTACTGTCCAGTAAGGCAATATTTATTTGTTGATTTGTTGGTTTGTTGATGATTCATAAATAATCTAGAAAGCATAAAGTTCTTTATTTAAGCACAGAGATTTTAAGCACAGTAATACAAGATGGGTAACTTTAAGTTTGTTTAAAGTGATGAAGGTTAAACTTAAAAATGCCCCTAGATAAAATCCCTAAATCCATTAATTATCTTACATGCTTATGCCTAATGTTGTCATGAGGGATGCTGGTGCCTATCTCCAGCGGTTCACACATGAAAATCGGTGTCATGCTGGACAGGTCACCAGTCCATCACAGGACAACACAGAGACAAACAGGACAAACATTCATGCACGCACAATGAAGAGAAAATCTAAAGTTTAAGTACATATGTTTTAAAGGCTAAATGAATACTTTATTAAGCCGTTGGAAAATTTGAATTAGAATTTTGAATTATTGGTTCACTTAGACATATGAGCTCACATCTGTCTCACTGCACTGGCACAAATATAATGGCTCCATTATCAACAGAGGGGTTATAGTGGAAGTACAGTTTTGGAAGAAAAGTGAGTGTGTTTAGCTTTGTGTCAGAGTAACGGTAATTTTCAGATGGTTAGGCCTTAACTTTTCTGTATATTATCACAAAAAAAGTCAATTCTAGTCTACAGACAGATTCCAAGCCATTTACATCTATTCAGATTTGATCCTTGTTAGACACTCCAGTCAAACTTTTTTTTTTAATCTCAGATGGGTAAAAAAAAAAGTTTGTCTAAGGAAACCAAGCAGGGTCAGTTACTTCACCTGTGATGAGGTCTTTATGGCAGAATCACTAGAGGAAAGTAGAAGTAAACAATTATTTAAAAAGCTAGCTAATTACTTTGTAGCTGACAGAAACAACATTTTTATTAACGTCTGTAGTTCTGTATACAGCTGCAATTGATTTGTAGTTTAACTACAGTGTGTGGTGTCCATCAGAAAAACACGTCACGTGAATATCTTGCTGTTCATGGGTTACACAACCAAGCCCCAGCTGGCCATTGTGACCCAGTGGTGTGAAGGCTCCAGTCTCTACCACCATCTGCACATCATTGAAACCAAATTTGAGATGATCAAGCTGATCGACATCGCCCGGCAGACTGCTCAGGGCATGGAGTAAGTAACGCCTAAACATAGAGAAAAACTGTCACATTTCTTTAGCAGTATTATTACTTCTTTTTTTTCTATTCTCAGTTACCTACATGCCAAGTCCATTATTCACAGAGACCTGAAGAGCAACAGTATCCTTGTTTCCATCCGCTTTAATGTGGACGTGTTCAGACAGAAAGACAGTGAAATAGTGTAAGCTTTAAAGCATTGCAGTACCAGGGATTCCTTGACCTAATGTCCTCCAAGATATTTTCCTGCATGAGGATCTGACTGTGAAGATAGGTGACTTTGGTCTAGCCACAGTCAAATCTCGCTGGAGCGGCTCCCACCAGTTCGAACAACTGTCTGGTTCAATACTTTGGATGGTCAGTGTCTTCTAATTATCATTCAATTCAATCCTAGTCTCTAATAAAGTAAATGAAATGCTGTATGTGTGTTTGTGGGTGTTATCAGGCTCCAGAGGTGATCAGGTTGCAGGACAAGAATCCCTACAGCTTCCAGTCAGATGTGTATGCTTTCGGCATTGTGCTCTATGAGCTCATGTCAGGAGCTCTGCCCTATTCCAACATTAACAACAGAGACCAGGTAAAGCTTCCAGAGAATATGCATCATCATGTAGGGGCATCACGATACCAGTTTTTTTCTGACCTAGTAAGAGTACTTCAGTTTAGGTACTCGCCAATGCTAATATCAAGCAGTTAACAAATTACTTATATTTGACACAATACCTTTTGGACACATTAATTTTATTTAGAACAGGGTGGCTCTTACAGTCCCTCTGTTTCAGCAAATTACAAATGGAGCAATACACATTGTTTAGTATTAAAATCCTTTATCAAATTACTCATTAAAAGACATATTTTTTGTTAGAATTTAGATCTGTAGCCTGACCCAAAATTCGGTCTGGGTCAGGCCAAAACTATTTGATTATTTGTTGCTCAGGATTTTGTGGTCCATTTCATAAGACACAACACATACACAGAGAAAGCCTTAATGCTGCACAGAGGACTGTGGAGAACAGCCTTCCCTCCACCTCTACACATCATAATGCAGGAGGAGGGCGAAATAATGAAGGACTCCACTGTCGTGGAAAAAAAGTATTTCCAAGCACTGTCCAGGTAGACTCACTCAATCAGGTTTATTCATGCATTGTGCACAATACAGAGAGCTCATAAGACAATCAATGATCAAGCCAGTCTGGATGCAAGGCTCCCCCAGCTCACAAAGCTCTGCCAGGACGAGGCAGCATGTAAGTTTTTATACAATAAATAAGGAATAAAAAACAATCTGGTCCTGACGCAGCTGTGGAAAACAACCTTCCAACCTCGTACAAGTAACCCAAATAGTTCTTTTGGTGAGAATTCACAAACATTTCATATGACCTGACTAGCAGATGTGACCTTATTGTAATTTTTACCATGACACCACCTATCCTACACACAGTCTATTTCAACCCCTTTTCTCAGGCAGGAGGCTGAGGAGCATCCAGAGAAAGACCATGTTGTAGATTCTTTCTTTTTCTCCATCTCTTTTTAGCCTCGTTTAACTGTTTACACGCACACGGTGCAGCTTACATAATCATGTTTATTTGTGACTGCCAACAGTCTGAGACAGACTGAAACTGATTAGACTACCCTTTAAGGAGAGTACAGATTGCAGAGACGAATAAAAAGCTAAACTTGCGCTACAATCTTTGCCTCACTTGGTTACATCCACAAGGTTTGCTAAGTGTGGCCCCAGCGCCAGACGGTGAATGTAACTTTGTATCTGTTCCATTTATACATTGATCATTTTTCGGCATAAAAGCCAAATCAAATCACGTTATTTCTCAAGGTAATTTACACTGAGGGGTTCTGGTTGGGTTCTGAAACTGGTTAATGGACTTGGTGGAGAACAGAGACAAAATGAATGAACTCCAACAACCATCAGGCTGAGAAACAGTTTCTTCCCTGCAGCTGTTAGACTGCTGAACTCAAGCTCCACTTCATTCAGCTAGATGTTACTTTTTTTTAACACACATATATAGCATAGAGTACTCCATCAATTATTTATTAGACTTCCTGACCTGAGATCTGAGTTGGAAGTTTATACCAGTAACAAGCACTAACAAGCACCAAGGATTTTTACGACACCAAGTAAAAATCCTTGGTGTCGATTAAAATTGGAATCAGCAAGTTAGGTCTTTTAATCATTTGGTGATTGATTAGAATCACTGCAGTCAGTGAACCCCTACTTTTTACTTAACTTACTTATTCTAATCTTTCTTTCCCGGAGATTATCTTCATGGTGGGTCGAGGTTACCTTTCTCCAGACCTGAGCAAGGTCCGCAGCAACTGTCCTAAAGCCATGAAGAGACTGATGGCAGATTGCTTGAAGAAAAAGAGAGAAGAGCGACCCCTTTTCCCCCAGGTGGGTGCTACATTCATCCATTATTAGTATCTACTCTTTAATATTTGATTTTTTAATGTTTTACATTTTGCACAGTATGTAGCACTGTTACCTTGCAGAAACAAAGCTTGTGGTTGAAATCCTGGAGCTAGCATATTTTCCCTGTGCATGTGTGGGTTGTCTCCAGGTACTCCAGCTCCCTCCCACTTTCCAAAAATATGATTATTGGGTGATTTGGTCTCTCCAAATTGCCCTTAAGTGTGGGTCTCTGTGTGTGTATGTTTGTTTTTCCAGCATGTCTCTGTGTTGCTATGCGATATTAATTATAATGAATAGGCGATGGTGATTCTGACAAATGTTCCTCCATCCATCTCAGATTTTGGCATCCATTGAACTGCTGGCTCGTTCATTACCCAAAATCCACCGCAGCGCCTCTGAACCTTCCTTAAATCGAGCAGGCTTTCAGACGGAAGACTTCAGCCTGTACTCCTGCGCCTCACCTAAAACTCCCATTCAAGCTGGAGGTTATGGTAACTTCACACACATTTTTCTTCAAACTAGAACTCTAACTGACACTAAGCTGAAAATGTTAGTGCTGTAAATCTAACTATTGAACTACTTCAAGCAAACATGAGAATCATGATGTGGTTAAAAAAAATAAATAAATAAAAACATTTCAAATTGTCCAAGTAATATTTTAATATTTTCATGTTATAATAAATACATATTTTCTCCTTTAAAAACCGAAAGGCAAAATTATCTGCTCATTTCACATCATCTAATTGTAGAACTCAACTTTGTATCACTGCAGGTGCATCTACATGTTCACCACTGTTGGAATCTGTATTAAACATGAACATGTTTAATACATGTTGTTGCTAGTTGTTGCAACAACATGTAGTAGTTGTTGCTAGTTGCTAGTTGTTGTTACAACAACTAGCATGTTGTTACAACAGCTAGCATGCAGTCAACAACCAGCATGCTAGTTGTTGACTGATTTCCTAAAAGATATAAAGTAGCATTTTTCATGTTACTGCAATATTCAGCCAGTTGGACTGAATATTGCAGTCAAACTGATCATATTAAGGCAGCATATGATTTAACTTAGCTTGCAGATACAAAGGAAAGTAGCAGAACTTAAATGAGAGTTAAGAAGTTTAACTGGTGTGGACTCTAGGAAGAATAGGATCCACTATAGATCAATGGGAATCCTTAAATAAACAAATAAATAACACAGATTGTATTTAAACAGTATCTCACTACACAAACATATATTAAATAATATGATTCAGTCCATTGAGCATTCACGTTTATGCAGCATGGAGTTGGAAAATAAGTAGAAAAATTATAATACAGTGAAAATACTTAATTGTGTATAGCTACGCATGAATGAATTCCGCAAGGCAGCCTCCTTTATTATTAAAAAAAGACTGTGCTGGAGTCATTCATGCACAGTTGAAAAATATTTATCAACTTATAAATATTTGACCACTTTTCATCACCTTCCTCCCCAGATTGTTTTTTAAAAATCGAAGAATGCTGAAGCACATTGATATTAAAGCATGCTGGTGCAATACAACATTGTTTATTCTACACCGTTTATCTTAATACCCACGTGCTACGCAAAAAGTCCCACATGAAATCAATAAGCACACTTCAAAGATGTGCCAGGGCTTGACTATTCACTAAATGTGCTTCCTTCAAGTCATTCTGTAATACATTAACATATGTGGTAAACAGTGAGATTGCAGTTAAAGATAAATCAATGTTCTGGTTCATTTCTAGAACACTTTTAGATGAACCAAAGGTTTCTACCTCTCCTCTATTAGTAGAAAAATCACCCTTAATATAGCTCTATTTTTCAATAACTTAATATCTGTTCTCCATGCACTTCCTACTTTATGCCTTACTTCATCAGAGGATGTCATTGGTTATACATGTAATAACATTACTATTGTTGTCTTTCTAGGGGAGTTTTCTGCATTCAAGTAATTACAGCCAGCACAATAGTCCATCTCTCATCACCTTTCAAATGTCTTGTGTTCTTGCAATGGATTCATCTATTCCTGGAAAATAATAATATATATTAAAAAAACGGCCTTGAAGAATGTGCAATTTTCTTCCTTGGTCTGCCATAAAGGAGATGCATCCACTAAAGGTTCTTTCACAACAAAAACGAAGGACAGATAAAGGATTGAAGAAAGTTATTGAAGAAAAACAAGATGCAAGATTTTTGGACAAAATTGGTTTTAGATGAAAAGCCGTGAACTCCATAGATCGGTTTGTACCTTTGAAGCAAAGCCGGACTTGTTCTGGCAGCTGAACAGCTTTTTGATGGACAGCAGAGCCGTGCCAGATGAAGACGCCTCTTGTCTGCTATTAGTCCCCCAAATGAAGCCGGTGTTTTTCCTGAAGGATGTTAACATGAACATTGTTTTCACTTCTCACCCTTTCATAGTATCGTTACCTTTTGCTTAGAGCACCTTCCATCTGAAAAGCCATTTTAGAGGAAAAGTTGCTTGGAATTGTGCCACAGGCTGTCTTGTGTTTCTTTGACTCTTTGTGATCTTAATTCTGCAACTGAAAAAACTGTTTTGCCCTCATGTTTGGACCATGCCGATGATAAGGAACAAAAACTCAAATCTACAGTTTTTGTTATTTTGAAAGAATTTCCAACTCCTCTGTAAACTTGCTGGTCAGTTTCTAACAGCAGATTCTATTAGTTAAAGTTCTCACATGGATAATTTCCTGCTACCTTTTATCCCACTTTGGGATTATCTAGCCGCATTTCCCAAAGCAGTCTGGAGCCTTCCAACTAACTGAACCATTCATCTTTGAAGCATCTAAACTGCAGAAGCTCCTCCACACTGTCCCTATATTCAAACGTTCCACTCATTCATTCTAGATGACTCTTGTTTACTCTGAATCAGAAGGTTTTTAAGATTGATAGAGGAAAAAAATGTAGAAAAATTCAAATATTTTGTTAAGTCTTAACAGTACACCAAGTTATAGTATCCCAAAATAAAAGCAGGACGGTTTATGTAAGGAGTGAATGAATGAACACTCTGAACGCAAGTCCTGTGTACAGCGCTGATGGCCTCTGTGGGCTTCCAGATTGTTTCCCCAGGTAGTCACCATCTCTTCTTTCCTCTGCTGATTGAAAAAGTTGTACTCTTTTAACCCCCTCCAGGCAGATGTTGCAGATTTGCAACAACTAAATGCTACTTAGCTAGTCTTTGCAAGTAATTTGAGCCTGAGAGGGTTAAATTTCAGACCCAGCTTTTTATTGCTTATGAATGATGGCCGAGAGTGTTACCTACATAATAATCCAGATCTCTAACCTTCTTTTTTATTTTCTCTAAACAATGCTCTATCATTCATTTCATTGCGTGTTGAAGGATTGAAGTTGTTAATAGTGGTTCCTTGAATTTCTTTCTATTGTTTTCCTTCTACTATACAGGCAGGCCTGCAGATTTTGACATATTTATAATAGTTCTTTTTTGGTTTTTTGATAGCTCTATGCTCAGAATAGTTCAGTCTTTCTTTTAATGCTTGTTTTAGTCATTGTGACCTGTGTACTTGCACTTTGTAGAGAGCGACTAAGCAATTGGCCTTTTTTTTCTCTCACCTGAAGAATGAGTTACAATCTGACTTAAGTGCCACTTAGTCATCCACAGAAGCAGGATTGTGAATATTGAGTTGCACACACTCTGAAATGGTGTTTCAAAAAATGAAGTCCAACATAGCACAAAAAACTTTCAACCTTGATCTTGAAGAATCTTACCCTGACCCGTTACTTGCACTTATTTTCTTTTTGTTACTTTCCTCTGAGCTTTGGTTCTCGTTCCCTCAGCAAATGTTTAGAGTTTTTCTGTCTGAATTGGAATAAACTCCATTAAGCCACCACAGGACTATAAAACATCTACAGGATTAATGCTATATGCTATTGTCTACGCAGTGCTGCTATATTTTGTTGCAAACTACCCAGCAGAGTCTAGAACTGTGACTGGTGTAGATACTAAATGGAACAGCTAGCAAACGGAGCAACTGAGCTAAAAGAGCAACATGTTTTATAAAAAGAATCATGTGATACTCTCTGATCTATAACTAGAAACTAGAAAAAAAAAATCCAACTTTTTCCCATTTCAAAAATCACATATCAGTGTTTAAATCATCCTAACATGAACAGCTTCCCCAGAGAGAACACTGATTAATGAATCTAACCAACATTAAAAAAGAAAAAAAAAAAAAAAAAAAGCTTTTCAATTCGTCAGTCATCATCCAGCTGTGGGATATGACTGAGAGTGTTTCAGGTGTGGACGACTTCCATGAAATAACATTATGAAAGGTTGATGGTGGGAGCTAAATATATTTTAAGCTAGAAAATCTTGAAAGAATAGAAGCAGTGGAAGTAAATTATGCATATTATTCAAAGCAGATATAGAATTGAAAATCGACTTCTGACACAGTAAGAGCCTTTGTAACTGATATGCAGGTCTATACCTTGTTAATGTCATGTGGGCGTACAGGGGCACTGTTGTCTGACAGAAAACACTATATGCGCTCTCACTGAATATATTGATTGGCTATGTGGCTGCAGGACAAGGACTTACTGAGCTCTCTCACTAAACCCAAAGATCCTCAGAAACATGAGTGATCTTTATGAAAGTGAGTGAAGAGGAAAAATGTGTCCTCTTCAAGCTTCTTCTCTTTGTTGTCATTGGCTATGCTAACTATCCTGAGCATTCATGGCAGGCTCTGTGGTGGTGTAGCGTAGAACTAGCTTTAGCTCATCTGCCTTCTACAAAGGCATATGAGCTTATTTTTTTCAGAGTATCTGTCCATACAACAAATATGTAAAACACTGTCTCAATATTTCACCTGACAATTAGCTGCACCAGCATCTATTCCTACCCAAAGTATTTGATCAAAATGAACGCGGGACTGATTATCTATGGCTGTCATCTAATGTTCATCACCATTTTAAGTTCCATTTCAAGCGACATTAGCTTGAAATGGCATTCAGGACCAAATTATGTTCTGTTGAAAGATAAAACTGTAGACAGTTAGGGCAAGGTGTCAGTATCCTTAGATTGTTTACATATTTTAATGTTGCCAAGTTAAACCATCTTAAGTAAAACATACTTATAATGGTCTGAATTTTGAATCAGAATGAAAGAGGGAAGACTTTCAAAAACTATTGTTTCTTCCTAATATGAATCAGGATGTTTCAGATAACTGTTATTGGATGAATGTGTTTGCGTAGATCAATGCACATCAGAATAACATTACTGGTCAAAACCGGAATAGTAATTACTTTCTAGTGAATGCTGTCAGAATTTTATTATTTTCAATAGTAGTTTTTGTCACATAGTCATTTGGTACTTCAAGAAATACAGGCAGAGGTGGGTTACAGTAGAGCATATTTAATTTAATGGGTAGGGTGTCAGTCAGTTAGATCTCCAAGCTACTGAATCTCATTCATGTTTTGGTTTCTTCCTACAATATAAAGACTAAGTGCCAACTGTCATATTGGTTAGTTATTGTCTGAGTTTAGCTTTATTTTGTCCTCAGATACTTCAGTCAGCATTCGTGCCTCATTTTTCTGACCAAGTTTTTCTACAAGTTCAAGTGTTCTAAGTTCAAGACTGAAGGTATGGTTTTTAAATAACCATTTACCTCCACAATTTCAAATTGTGGAAGAAAATTGAACTCAAAACATCGGCTTTTTAAAAAAAAAAAAATTTTTAAATCATTTTCCACTACCATCTTTCTTTTGCAGTCAAAGTGAAGTCAAATAAGTGAAAATAGCTTTCTGTATCACTGAGCAGCTAATCTCTGTGAAGCACAATTGCATTGAGCTGAATCGAGATAGATACAAACATCCAATCAGAACAGTCTAAAAAGAAAGATATATCACATCTTCTATACACTTCACAAACAGAAGTGTGTGTGTTTTGCTCTGTACCTCGTAAAGTGTTTGACCCAATTTAAGATCATGACTGAGGTAAAACTGTGAGCTCCTAGTTGACCTTTGTCCGAGCATAGCCTTTGTTCTCGTCCCGAGGTTTTGGAACCATCCTTCAGTGTTTGTATTTTCCACAGCTGTTTACACACTATGAGACCTGAAGAAGCAAATGGTGATGACTTTACAAGATCTGTTTTAATTTCTGTCATGTTACTTTTTTTGCAAATATAATGGATATCGACGAAGCTTTCAAATTACTTGTCAATCTACATTCTTACCCTCATCTATTATCACAAGCTATCTATTATCACCTATCTCTAAGGGAGAGCCCAGACATCTTATCTGAGCTCTCCCTTAGAGATAGGGTGAGAAGCTCAGGCATCCGGGAGGGACTCAGAGTAGAGCTTCTTCACGTCAAGCCAGTTGAGGTGGCTCGGGCATCTTGTTAGGGTGCCTCCTGGACGCTTCCCTGGTGAGGTATTCCGGGCACGTCCCACCGGGAGGAGGCCCGGAGGAAGACGCAGGACACGCTGGAGGAACTATGTTTCTCAGCTGGTCTGGGTAGACCTTAGGATTCTCCTGGAGGAGATGGCCCAAGTGAAACCTGAGGTCTCCCAACTGAGGCCGGTACCCTCACAATCTGACTCTGGATAAGTGGAAGAAAATGAATGAATGGATACATCATTCTGGGAGCAAAGATTGATTCTGACTCACTCATGACTTTCAGTTCGGTCTTTTCCATATCTTGTGTTCTTTTTCTTAAAGAACTCCTGACTGTCCTTCTAGCTTGCACCTTTAATTAATTTCAAGTGTGACCTTTACAGCTATTTTTTCACCTGTAAATAGTTGTAAAAAGAATATACTGTCAGTTTGCTAGAAGGCATGGAGAATTTAAATGTAACAAATTCATTGATGCTCAAAACTAAGACATTTTGATGAGGTAGTAGTGTAAAAATATTTAAAGCTGTAAATATAGGGAGAAGGCTTTATGTATTGGTTGTGAATATGAAAAACTGATATATTAAAGACGTGCATGAACGTAAAACTTGATGTGTGTCCTCTTTTGTCTTGAATAGTGATGGGTAAATGAGGCGTCATGTAGTGTTTCGACTCTTTGCAAAACTATCGATACTGTGTATCGACACAAATGATCTGCTGGTGCTGATAAAGGAGAATTTTTCTTTTCTGTCAGCTGAACTGATTTTATGTCAGATACGAAACATTTTAAAAGAGATCCCTGAGGTTGTTTCTCCCATCTGGGAGTGATGAGAGACAATGACACCTGAAGTGTTGCTAATGCTCAGTCTGCTCGGTCTCTATGGTGAAGCAGTTTGAAGGTTCATTCCCTCATTAACGAGTCGGTCACCATATCATGCAGAGCAGCTTGGACTGTGGGAATCAACCTACCGGGATAAATCCATTCATTCTCCTGGATGGAGAATGGATGGACCGTTTCCCCTTCGCAAAGAAACTTTCCAAAGAATCTGATTTGTTTCTGACTCATTTTGCTGCTTCAAAATGACGTAACCGAGAGAATCCGGTTAAAGGATTTTCAAAATAAAAGATTCTCCAGACTCAAATAATACATAAAACAGAAATATTTAATTATTTCTTGCGCGGCCAGGTGCCAATTGGACCATGGACCGGTACCGGGCCGCGGACCGGTGGTTTGAGGACCACTGCTAAAGAGGACACAACAAACCAAGGATCTAACATGTACCTAAGGAAACTACAAATGTACCAAGAACAAAATGAAAGAAGAAACTAAATTCAAAGGAATAAACTTGTGGCAAAACCTTTTCAAACAATAATTAAAATGGGGGAAACTTGGCAAAATATGGTAAAAGTATAACAAAAAAGTATGAATTAATTAATTTATTGTCACCATTCTCTTGTGCAATGAGATTAATGTTAAAAATAAGTAGTTCCAAAAACAGTGAAGTGTAAGAAATGCAATGTAAATAAATACAATGCAAACATTAATATGGTAATATTTACAACATACACACACATACATTTTCACCCGGAATGTAGCTGGACATAGGCATCAGCAACTCCCGACCCCACTAGGGACATGGGTGAACAGAAAATGGATGGATGGATGGAAAACACATACATAACTGCCATACAATTATTGCCTATTAGAGTTTATGGTGATTTTTGCTTCTGGTTTTGAGCCTGAGATAGGAGATCATAAGAAAAAAAAATTATTAAATATTGAGGAAGGGGAATACAAGAATAAACTAGAAAAATGGAGCTCAAAGAAATAACTAATATGGCAGAAGCTATGAAGTCTAAATTGTCCACAAGAAACAATAAAACCAAAATGCCAAACACCAAAAATTTGTGGCACAACAGTGAAAGTGCAAACATTTTGGTGAAATCTACTCAATGGGATGTTCTTTTATCAGATCACCTGATGACAGAACCGATGGCTGACTGTAAGTGGTCAACAGTCCAGATTAATGGCGAGTGTGGAAAAGAAGTGAAGAAACGTGTCCAAGCAGGGTGGACCAGGTGGAGAAAAGTGTCAGTGGTTGAAGTTCTCTTTGGGAGTGACAAGGATGGATAAAATCAGAAATGAATACACCAGAGGAGCAGTTCATGTCAGAAGAGAGACACTCAATGCATCGGTAGAAGGATGATGAGGATGAACCTGCCAGGAAAGAGACATATAGGAGGATCAAAGAGGAGATTTATGGATGGAGTGAAAGAGGACATGAAGGTAGTTGTTGTGAGAGAAGAAGATGCGGAAGACAGGGTCACATGGAGACGGATGATTCGCTGTGGCGACCCCTAAAGGGAAAAAGCCGAAAGGAAAAGAAGAAGAATGATACTTTACGTTGTTTTTTTTTTTCCTTTTGCTAACGACCAAAAAAAAAAAGAAAAAAAGGAGAAGAACCTTCCGATGACTGGGGATCCTAAAGACACCTCCCCCATGTAGATTTGCGTTAGAGACGGACAAGGCCCTCTGTCCTCCGGACCCGACCGCACTCCGCTCCACAATGATCCAGTCCTGTTTATCCCTAAATCCCTCCGCGGTTCCAACGCTGTGATTGGATGCTGACTACTTGTCAGGAAGAAAGGAGTGCTGTGTTGAGGCCGAAAACAGGATCACAAGCAATAATTATACAATATTGGGTGATTTGTGAATAAATGGTGGAGGTGCAGGATCCCTGCGGTCAGACCAGACAGACCGCTGTTTCTCTCCACACTCTGCGTCGCTCACTACGAGTCACAGTGGCCCAAACCTGCTGCTGCTTTAACCACACATGATGGGAAAGCCGTGCGGCGACACAGACGGAAGCTTATCTTAGCGCTTCATCCTTCCTATAGCACCCCAACACGATCCAGCTTTTGGTTCCGGTAACCTGAGGCTGTCGAACCTAGGAAACACTGATACATGGAGCAGCACAGAGTGGAGCCACCATGTCGCCTGCTTGAACACAGATCCGGTGCTGAAACTGCAGAACGGCTTTTAGAAGCTGGTTTCCGTTTTCTCTAAACCCGTTCAACCCTCTGCATCAGGTGAGCTTGTAATTCTCAAATCGAGTAGCTCTTAAACTACGAATAGCGGTTTTAAAATGTGTCACATAGAAGTGAGTTTGTTGCTGAGGCGGCCATAGATGGAGCAGCTCAGCACCGGCTATATGATCAACATTTCCACAAAAGTGTTGGTCTGTCATAATAAACTATGTGGTATAAAAGAACAATACAACATTTATAAAATATATCAGGATCATGGAGTTAATTGCAAATGCAGCAGTAGCAAGATGCGGTTTCAAAACAAAACTTAACCGATTTTCTTTGTCCAATAATCTGATATATTTATAAGGGAGAAAGGAGTGTTGTGTTGAGGCTGAACAGAACCTAAATTAATATTCTGACACCCACCTATCAGAATATATTAGAACAGTTTCATTTTTCTACATTAACAGGTTGCCTTAAAATATTATTTAAATATTTCCCTTTCGTTTTAATTTTGTTCAAATCCTCAAATTTTTTTGTTGCTGTTAATTTTCTTAGCTTTAATGAGATTCCAGTTTTGTAATGTCACTGGGGTTAATATAGTACTATAATATAGTACTTCTTATTCTGTTTCAGAATCCATCTTTATAACATAAGTCCAGTTTTTGGAATTCAAGTTTATTTCTAAAGCACATTTCAGTGACAGCAGTTCAAAGATCTTCATATGGTAAAAACAGAGTAATCAGTTATGAAGTAAGCATAAATATTGCATTTTATCATCTATGCCATCATCTAAATACTCAAAAATAATCATAATCAAATATATAAATTTTCCAGTTATTAATCAATGGCAGCTCTAACAGGTGGGTTTTTAGCCTTAATTTAAAGGAACTCCGTGTTTCAGCAGTTTTGCAGTTTTCTGGAAGTTTGTTCCAGACTAGAGAAGCATAAAAACTGAATGCTGCTTCTCTGTGTTTGGTTCTGTTCTGGGGATGCAGAGTAGATCAGAAGAAGAACATCTCAGTGGTCTGGAAGGTTGATACAATGATATGCATCATCTGAGAACCAGTGTAAGGACTTTAGAAGTGGGATGATGTGCTCTGTCTTTCTAGTTTTAATGAGAATGCAATCATAAGCGTTCTGGATCAGTTGGAGCTGTCCGACTGACTTTGACATTGTTGCAGTAATCAATACAACTAAACACATGGATAAGTTTTTCTAGAGCTTGCTGGGACATCACTTCCAGCAAGCTCTAGTAATGTTCTCCTGGTGACAGAAGGCTGACTATGTAATTGTCTTTATGTGGCTCTGAAGCTTCAGGTCTGACTCTATCACTTCATCCAGATATCAGGCTGGTATCTAGCTGTAATAACTGAAGCTGTGAACAGACTCTAGATTGTTCCTCTTTGGAGCCAAAGATAATTGCTTCAGTTTTGTTTCTGTTCAGCTGGAAAAAGTTATGGCACCTCAACGCATTGACTTGTTTTCTTTCAGTAAAAATGTTACAATGGGAGAAAAATTGTGAGAAATCAAGTGGACAAAAAATGCTCCACAGAGGTCAAATTACCTCTCAACACTGACTTCAACTCAGAAGATGCTGGGAATATTTCGTGGACGAAGGAAGTTCCTGGCAGCCTCTGTTATCTTGCTTTTCATCCCCACACTCACCTGGCTTTACCTGTCAATTGGAAATTTTCAAGGTAAGAGTGAATAATTATACCCTTCCTCTTCCATACCCCTTTCAACCCTGCAAGGATAAGCAAGTGTAGAGAATGGATGGATGATAAGAGTGTCGATTGAATGAAAGTTTTACAAATGAGATGTGTGGTTATGCTACTTTATTATATTTTTAAGCTAGTGTACAAAGCAGCCTAAAGTTGTTACTTTGATATTTTCTAGTTAAGTTGTACCTACTTTGCTCGTTAGGTCAACTAGTAAAGAAGAAAAACAACAAACAAATCTCAGGCTGGAAAGGTTTCCTTCTTGTTTCCTCTATATTTAGCAATAATTGCCCTTGCAATTATTTTAAATCTTTCTATATCTTCTCTCTTCTCTGGCCTCTTCTCTTTGTTCAGCTCTGCTGTCTGTATCCTTTCTTGTTTATTTGGAGTTTATTCTGCAAATGTTCTGTTTATCTGAAAGCCTCTCTTTTTCAGCACTAAAAGTGTTCTTTGTTTTTTTTTAAGAAAGCATCTACAATTGACATTTTACAATACTTTTCTTTGGAACAGCTTGGGGCACAGCTCCACATGCTACCAGTTACCCTTTTACATTAAATACTAATGTTTATATTTTTTCTTTCTTTATTTTCCGAACAATCTGTATGTCATTATTATTGCTGGAGGAAAGAAAGCTTCATCAAGCATTATTGAGCAAGAAATGATTGAAACATTGTAAATACTCTTCCAAATGATCTGACAAAGACATCTTCCATTAATGTGAGTTCAAGATCTATGCAATGACAACTGTTGTTGTCATTGCATAGATCGTATGCAATAAAGATCTATCAGATAATAAAGCTGTTTTTGATGACCATTTAAAACATTAAATGACATTTTGATTACATTAAATGGTCATCAAAAACAGCTTTATTATCTGTAGTGTGTTTTGGTATGTCAGTAAAAATGGTCTAGATTTTGGTCTACGAAAGCTTTACTGTTTCCCTTCCCTAAGACTTTTTTTTGCTGAAAGTCATTCCTGTTTAGTTTCTGGCCTCCTAAATTGATCCATCCTATAATCCAACAGTGAAGCCCCTACATCTATCTTCATTGGAAGCACAGTCACCTCCACCACTGGGTGACGCTAATGCACGGCTGGCCTTGGAGCTGAGGATCCGAGTGGTGGAAGAGGAAAACAGGGCCCTACGCCAGGAGCTCAGTCGTCCTCTCAGGAACTCGTCTGCTTCCTATACAAACATCACAAGTAAAGGAAACCAAAGCCGAACTCATTTAGAAGAAGGCGCCAGTAACAATGATGGACAAAAGAATGCTGCTGTGGGGAACAACTCCAACTGTTTACAACATCAGTTAGTGGATAAGTGTGAGGTGAGATAAGTCTTTGGTTTGCCTCAGGTCCATCACTCTAACATGCCTACATTAAGTCATTAGTGGTTATTGAAGCAGGTATAAAATTACGGCATTAAGAACTATATTCAGATTCAAATTATCTTTATTGACATTCAACATAACATCAGAAATGCACTGCAAAATGAAATTACGGTGAATATTAAGACACAAACAGAAACTAGCTGGATAAACTGTAGATGAATAGAAGAATAATATAGAATAAAATAGAATAAAACCCAAATAAAAAAAGGGGGACAATGTATAAATATGAGTGCAAACGTTTGCAATTTGTGAAAGAAATGAATCAGGAATAATATGTGCAAAACAATCAAAAACAGCTAAATATTATTATGGTCCTGGATTATTTGGAGTAATTCAGAAGTCTGATGGCAGTTGGGTAGAAGATGTTGCAGAACCTTACTGTTCTGCATGACTGGCTGCAGGAGCTTCTGCCAGAGGGTAGGAGAGAGAAATGACAGGGTGAGAGGGATTCTTGTCCTCATCAGGTAGTGTTGCTACCCACAGTGGGTGGCAATGGGATCCCAATCACCTACTTTCACCTGGCCTCACCACTCTCCCCAGTGCCTTCCTGTGTCAGGCACTGCTGCTCTCATGCCTCGGAAAGTTGCTGCTGGTAAGCACACTCTCAATGGTACTTCTGTAAAAAGCGATAAAGATTTATGAGCTGAAGTGTGATTTCTTAAGCGCCTGCAAAGGAAGTGCTGGCAATGGTGGGCCCTTTTGAATGTGAAGTTGGTGTGCAGCGCCAGGTGAGAGTGTCTGCTATCTGGACCCTGAGGAACATTAGGTGTGTGACAATCTCCACAGCAGTATTCTGGATGTTGAACAGGGTGTGGACATGGTGTTTCCTCCTGAAGTTGATCACCAGTTCTTTGGTTTTTCCTACATTCAGAAACAGGTTGTTGTTGCTGTACCGTTCTACAAAAAGTTTCACCTCCTCTCTGCAGTATTTCTCACCATCCTGGTTGAGACCTACCACTGTTGTGTTATCCGCATACTTAATGATATAATTTATATTGTACTTAGCACAACAATTGTTGGTCATCAAGGAGTTAAGTAGGTGGTTAACCTTTATCTTCATACCAGTTGAACCTTTTCAGGTTTGCATAAATGTCTGTGTATTTGAACATTTTTTGTGACAGACCAGGACAAACTACAAGTGGAACAAAAATCCTACAATCATTTTATATTTTTTATAAAAATGTGAAAACTGTGGGATGGTTATCTATTCAGGCTGTTTTCCCCTAAGTAAAATCACTGCCGTCACGATTCTTTTAGTTAAAAAACACAGCTGTGTATATGAGTTGTTTTTTTTATTTTATTTTTGTAAACATGCCCTATCTGGCCGGGTGGCGCTTTTTGCTAAAATTATTGGCTGAGTGATAAGGTGAGGCCCTAAATATTCGCTATTTGAAGTGAGCAATACGGTTTTTACAATTATGCTCCGCTTCATGTGTAGACTGCCTGGCCATTACAAAAAAAACAAACAAAAAAAACAAAACAAAACTTGTCGAACTTTATTTTGTTGGACCGCCTTTAGCTTTCATTATGGCATGCATTTGTCGTGTCATTGTTTAGATAAGCTTCTGCACTATCACAAGAGTTATTTCCATCCAGTGCTACATTAATGTTTTATCAAGATCTTGGATTGATTATGGTACAGTCTGACAACTACACAAAGCCTTCTCCAGAACATCCCAAAAACGTTGGCGTTGTCATCTTGTAATATACCCGTACCATCAGGGAAGAAAAAAAAAACGCATGGTCATTCAGTATATTCTGGTAGTTGGCTGATCGCATTCTTTGAGAACATACTGTTGCTGAACCTAGAACTGACCAACTGCAGAAAGCCCAAATCATAGCACTGAATGCACAGACTTGTACAATAGATACTTAGCATGATGGGTTCATCACTCCACTGGCCTCTCTTCTTACCCTAATGCACCCATCACTTTGGAACAGGGTAAATCTGGATTCATCAGAGCACATGACCTTCTTCCTATGCTCCAGAGTGAAACCTTTATGCTCCCTAAAATTGAAGCCTTTTTTTCTGGTTGGCCCCACTGATTGATGGTTTTCTTAAGGCTACACAGCTGTTCAGTCCCAATCCCTTAAGTTCCCTTCAAATAATTGGTGTGGAAATGCCCTTACTGTCATTATTAAACGTAGCCCGGAGTTCTACTTTTTTTTTTGTTTTTGTTTGTTTTTTTGTTTTTTTTCCCCCCCCAAACATTTAAGTGACTGCCAGTCACGGTCATTCAGGATTTTCTTCTAGTCACGTTTCTTCCTCAAAGATGATGGGTCCCCACTAATCTAGTTTTTAATAATGTGTTGGACAATTTTAATAGTTTCTGCATTCTCCTTTGATATTTTCTTTGCTTCACCCATGCCAATGTTTTGGACCCTTCTCAAACAGACTGACATCTTTTCCATAACCATTGGATTTGTCTTTCAACATGTTAAAGAAATGAGAGAACTCATTGCATCTGTTGGATTTTAAATAACTTGTTGCCAGCTGATACATAATCACCTATGCAGCAATCATCAATAGCAGGCTTGTGCCTATTTGCTTAGTGAAATTGAGGTGGCGACTTTTTTGTACTTTTTGGCCAGGCAGTGTCCTGCCCCAAAAAAAGCCAAACCGAAATTGCTTTGGGTTTATTTCAAATATAATATACACAGAGAGGAAAAGACAGGGAAGAATGTGAGGCAAAACGTTTAAAGGGAAAGAACAAGATATAGGAGTAAATAAATCCAATCAGTTTTTTTCACGGTTTTCTCTATTCTCTCCCCAGACTATCCATGTGGCCATCGTATGTGCAGGTTACAACGCAAGTCGAGATGTTGTAACATTGGTGAAATCTGTTCTTTTCCACAGGTATGTCAACATTCATTTACTTTAAGCCCCTATGTATTCCCATTTTTAATCTAAAAAAAAGATTAAGATTTATGCTGCTCAATATTGTTACCACAACTTAAAGAGTCATTCTTTATGTAAATATGGGAGCATGTTACTGTCATAAATCAATACTCAAGACCCTGAAAATATGAATAAAGAATGACTTGTTTTCAGGAGAGTCTGATAGATCTTTGATATCAGATCACAGTGTTAGGAGAACCTCTGTCAGACCAGAGAGCCACCGTACCCTTCTGGGCTAGGGTGAGGGATGGAGGGTTGGCTGGGTATATTGATTGGCCTGATTCCAAGCCTTTATAGACCAAGCTACGACTTTAAATAGATGCAACTCAAATCCCTCTGGGATGAAGGGGTGAAAATGTGGGATTGGGATATTATTAAGACTTTAAAATCAAAGACTCTTGACTCTTTTCTGTCTGGTTTGTTTTTTACTCTTCTGCAGAAAATTATTATTAGCATTTTGTTGTATTTTTGTGTCTTCAGACGGAATGCTCTTCATTTCCATTTCATCACAGACTCTATTGCAAAGAAGATTCTCTCCTATTTGTTTCATTCTTGGATGGTCCCTGCTGTCAGGGTGAACTTCTATGATGCAGATGAGCTTAAGGTGAGAAAAAGTCATCCTCATACTTAAGCAATTTCTGACTTTCTTCAGAAATTCTCAATGGAGCACTATCACTTTTACCAGTCTGTACTGTATTTGTTTTTCTCCTGATAACGTCTGAGCTCTGTACTCTTTGGTCCTTATGGAAGTGATGGTCTTTGCTCTGTTGTTTCAGCCTGAAGTGTCATGGATACCTAATAAACACTACTCTGGTATCTACGGACTAATGAAACTGGTGCTCACCAAGACGCTGCCCATGAATCTGCGCAGGGTCATTGTTCTTGACACAGATATCACTTTTGCCACTGACATTGCTGAGCTCTGGGCTGTCTTTCACAAGTTTAAAGGTAAGTTGATGGAAAAATTACACTTTTTCACAGATGTCACAAAGTGACCCTTCACTAGAAGGGCAGCCCAACTAAATACACAGCAATGTGCAATACAGAAAACATCCGTCATCTTACACGTTTATACCTTGTGGGGTTGTGAGAGGTGCTGGTGGTCAATGGGAGAGAGATGGGGTGCAGGTCGCCAGTCCATCGTAGATTCAGAAAACAAAAAATAAAAGAGCTGAAGTCTAACAAAAGGCTACGGGGACTGTTGTTGTAACAGGTTTAAGTCAGTTTCCTATCAATACATCTGCTCTGCACCGTAGGGGGTAAAAAAAAAAAAAACGCACATTGAGTCTGCAGGATATTATCGGAGTGTACATACGCACAAAACTATTCACTGTACACAACCCGCAAAAACACAACCATACCTCCAGCGTGCATCAGATGCGTGTCGCACAAAACCGGTGTTCTGACTATCAGTGCTACCTTGTCAGATTTTCCTACTATGCACTAATCCTTTACTAAAATATCCTACCTTTTAAAAAGTATTTTAAATGCAGAGGTGTTTGTAAGAATAAAACAGTATCAGACAGGGGAAACACATTTTTATTGGAATTAAATTAAACACAGAAACAGATCACTGCAGATCTTTTTTGCGCAATAATACGTTGTATATCTGTCATTAGATGCAGCACAGCCACAATGTGTCCACCGAACTGCGCAGGTCCCTGAAATGACGGGATATGATTAATTAATATACACTAATATTACAGTGCTATTACACAGCTTCAATCCCACATACTATTGCTATCAACATCTATTTAGCAAAGTTTAATAATAAAAAAAGAGTGTAATTAAACTAAAATATTTCTAAAATATATGGACAAAATAGCCCACAAAACAGTATTTTGTCCTGATTAACTGCCAAACAATGACTTGTTTATAGTAGTAATGACTGCAGAAAGCAGCCTAATGCCATGTATAAGCTACATGTGTATGTAAAGCAAACACATGAAGTAATATATCGGCTTAATGAAAACCAAATTAAATTAAATAAAACTTACCGTAATTTTTGATGCAATAAAACACATGAAACGATACTTCCACAGGTAGGACGTATTTATAAGAAACCTGCTGAGCAAGCAGTATGTCATGTAGCAGGATGAATTTACGGGTAGCACAGATAAACAGAACACCGGCACATACCTAAACCACACAAATACGGTACACGCGCACTGTGCGCATGGCCCACTAAGACAGCTGACTTTTTAAAAAATTTTTTTTACAAATTATAAATAAAGCAAAGCACAGGAGGTGGAGGATGAAGATTCCCAGGTTCAGGTGGTGTGTCTGAGAAGGCAACAAATGTTTGATTAATTTCTACTTTTTTGGCAAATAATTCATCTAGATTTAAGTGTTTCACCTGCAGTCCTTAGCGTGACGCTCAGGAAAAGTGCGACAGATGTCAGATGTCACTCCACAACAAAAGCTCATAAACCCATTGGTTTACCTGGCCAGAACCATACAAACAGTAAAAAAAAAGCTCAGGGGAGATCCAAACGACCACTTTTAGAACTACGGGAAGGTTCCATGGGTGAAAGATTCCAGGGGTGGAAATTAGCACCCGCCACTGGCTTTTACCCACCAATGCAAGTCTGAAGTGGAGCAACGCTTGGTTGTGTTTTTGCGGGTTCGAATTTGGAGCAACGCACCCGCCACAGTTGTTGAGTTGACAATTTGAATAGAAAAAAAAAAAAAAAACTGCATTCAGTTTGAACTTTTGTCCAGGGGAGGAGTGACCATCTGGTTTATACATTTACTGTCCGTATCTGGTGGCCCTAGGCTGTCATACTTTAACAAAAAAAAGTATATTGAATACAATTTCAGACGGAATGCCCATTCCGAAAGCCGAAAACCCATTGGTTGATTTCATTGATGAACATTGGGCTTATTCAATGAAATTCCGCAGTCCTCATTGGCCTGCCCCTCCCCTCTAAGATTACAAATAGCGCCATTTCAGCTAATCGGAGTCCGAGACAAATTAAACATCAGAAATTAAAATACAGGGACAAACTGAAATGCTGTCAGCATATGCTGTAAGAATAGCATACATCCAGCGAGTACACATGCATGCGCATGCACATGAAGAGGTCCGTGATGTTTAGAGGAGTTGTCAGTTCAGCATATCTGACAAGATCTGACAAAAATAAGTCAATAAATTGTTTTCAATGGTAACTAGATGGCTGTACATGCATTGTCATGGTTTCAAAGTATATTTAAAGGAGGATTTAGCAGTAGTCAAATACAAAACTTGCCTCCCTTTTCCTTAATTATGGTCTGACTGGTTAAACGCTGTCAGACCATCAGGCTGATGGTCAGGCAAAGTCAGGCTGTCATACAGCTATCAATAAAGTTTATGACAAACTGACTTCTATGTTATGATGTTATGTTGCTGAGTAAATAAAAGCATACAGAGTATACAGGGTTTCCCCCAGAAAACTTGCTAAGCCCGGTGGTCAGGGTGTCAAGGCAGTTCACCGGCGGTCCATCATGTTTTTGTATCAAAAAATGTAAAGTGGACAGGAAAAGTAAAAATATTACTCTGTAATTATATGTTACTGGAAGACAAACGCTATCTAAACCCACAACTAGTCTTAAAACCTACAAATCAAAAAATACAATTAAAATGCATGATGAAGTCAGCACTGGTTCCTTAAACACTAACTCTCCGACCAACCGGGAACATAGAAATAAACTTT
>CAEGAD010087449.1:0-12278 GCA_903067055.1 Poeciliopsis paucimaculata | reverse complement strand
GAGGTTTAAAACCTTTGCAAACTGGAGTATTTCACAATGTTAAAGGTTGAAAAAGAGGTCGTAATCCGTGTGATAAAACCTATTCCATCTCACTTTGTGTGATGTGTAGCAAAGAAATTCAGATGAGGTTGAAGAGAGAGAAGTGGGGTGCCTCAGACTTAGAGGTGCTCAAAGCTTATTCTTTAAAAAAAAACATATTTAATTGTTTACTTTTAGTTTGATCTGCATAAAAGATTTGTTTAAAAATCATTACCTCTCTATGAACCTGAACATTTAGACTCAAGCTCGCATAATGTTGCGCAATCCAGCAAAAAATACCCAATTAGTGAACTTTAGTATTCAGCATAGGCCTCTTTCCAGAGATGCTGTCCAAGCACTTTCCCTGGCAACAAATTAAGTGTAGGAGCATAAGAAGGAGAAACTGTCATTTATACTAAAAGTAGACTGAAAATTCTCAAAGGGAATGTTTTTTCAGCCTTCATGTAGACTTGGAAAACTCTCCTGTCATTATTATGCAACATTGATATGATAGGATTTCCAACTGTCTGTCAGACAGACTGTAGCTAATCTCCCAGACTCGGATCTACAGCTTCACGGTGAAGGGATTCCTGCCCCTAATCTCTTTACTCACTTATCAAGATAAAGCTTATCTTAGTATTGCCTAACTTCCAGATGCCTACATCCATCATTACATCTGACTGAGCTACTCAGGCACACACCAGACATGACTGACATCTTAAGGGGAAAACAGGAGTGAAAGTGGGGAAAACAGAGGGAAGTTAAACATATCAAACTTATTTGTTTTATGCCAGGACACTTAGACAACATTTTTGCATGATTTCTATGCTGTGATTCACATTGCCGGGTTGTTTTATAGTTGTCACCTAACTCAGGGGTTTGGCTATTATTTACAGCTGGTATTTACAGTCTTTCTTATTTCCAGTCTTGTGGGTACAGTTAATTCATGCCAAGGAAAATAAATGGTGCTACTGGATTTGCTGCTTTGCAAATACCTGTCAAGTAGTTTTGCGGTCAGGTATTTTAGCTTGCTGAGTTGCATTTTCTTTCAAATTTTTATAAGTACTCTACAAAAAAATATATATGAACAGGTTAATTTCCCACAAATAATTTGAAATCATGTTCCAAAGGAAAATCAGCAAATAGGTGAATGAGAGAATTCTGAACCGTGAATAGTTAGGGTCCTCTGTAGATTAGAAAGTGGGTTGAACTGTGGGAAAAAGGTAGCTCCTCGGAGCATCCAGCATGTCGAGGTGAATGAATGTGGGTCAGCCCAGACACAGTTTATGCATTACAAAGCAAGAAGGTAAATAAATTATTAATGTGTTGACATTGTTTTTATTTCTGTGCTTTCTAGTTGTTGTTTTTTTTCATGTTCTGCAATGCTTCTGGAAGAGTATTTATTGACAAAATTCATATTTATTTTAGAGACAATGGTAGCAGTATGATGTTTTTTTTTGTTGTTTTTTTGCATAGTAAAATATCAAAAAAACAAACAAGCATCCAAGCCAGTTGGCATGTAAAATCACACCCCGAACTATCACAGAGTATAAAAATATAAACTTCCAAAGTAAAGTAATTCTCTGCCCTTTGCAAAGTAGTGAATGCAGACATTTACACCAAATAATGCCTTTAAATTATCTGTGACCTGACTGACCTGAATTGTCCTGCTGGACAGCAGTCATGCAACAGCAGCTACTGAAGAAAAAATATTGGCATCAAGTAGAGCTTCCACCATTCCAGCGAGGAAATACAAGTCTGTCACTCTGAGTGTTGCATCATGACGCTCATTAGTAGTCACGAGGCGTCACTAAGGGTTTCAATTAAAGCAGCTCCTCTCAGACAGTTACTCGTAGGTTCATCCGTTTACTTCACAAAATCTGCTGGAGAGAAAGAAGATGGCATGATGGCACATTGGCCCGAATAAAAACTCTATTTTTCTATGAATACGTGCTGATAAGATATATTTGCTTTTTTTGTCTTCTCAAGCAGTTGTCGGGCTGATCAACAGCGAGGGCATTAGTTTGTGTTCAATGATGCAAAACTGGATGGCATCAAATCACCCATACGCCATTTAATATTATTCTTCCCCTCTCTCCTAAACAGTTTTTGAAAACTATTAAAATTATGTATCTAGGGAGAAGAAATATATTTTCCTGTGAACAGATAGAAGGTATTAGATGAAGACCTGAAATAGAAAAAGATTCTGTATTGCAATTACTAAGCTTAGAATTCAGTACATGCCTCTTTGCAGTGCATCCCAGAGCCTTCTCTCAGCATGATGTCTAGATAATTTGATTTTTTTTTTAAAGTTTATGATTAAGTGAAATCTGTTTACAATGCCATGAAACAGTAAAAGATATTTCAAAGAAAAGCTTAATATAATTCAAGAAAATACACAAATATCTCATAATTATATGAACGGGAATCTGATAAAGTTCACTTTTTGCCATTCATCTATTTCTTACCCAAATAGAAAAGGTCTTAACACACATTTTACTTCCCTTTCTTTCCTATAAAGACTTTGCAATTTCAGATCTGCCTTTTATTCCATTTCAGTTCTTAAGGCTTTCTGAAAGTCTTTTGAAGCTTTTCTTTGCTCCCTTTCCCATTTATTTTTACTTCAGTCAATGTCTCTGACCATTTTAACACGTTCCTATAATGTATTCTCACATATAAAGGATTGCAGCAATATTAAGAGATTGAGCAGTTGTGTTTCAGCGCCATTAAAAAGATGTGACTTTTTATTGAAGTTAACAATTAATGAAACTCCTGCATCTTCATTTTGCCCACAATTTCAAGGGTAAAGAATGGTTATTTATATGTTTAATTACCTCTTTTTATCAGGTAAAAAGTTCAGGGAAAAAAGTTAGTCTTCCCTGAACTTTTTCTGTTGGAGAAAATATAAAAGTAAAATAATATTGTAAAAATTGTGCCAACTAAAATCAGAGGCCAAAACTTTGCAGTTCTTAGAAAATGTTATTTTGAAGACAACATGTGTAGCAACAGCAACTTACAGTTTGTAGTAATATCCCCACAAGAACACTGAAATGTGTTCTGTTACTCGAGGCTGGAAGAACTTGAACAGAGTTCTTTCTGTCGAGAATATTTTATGTTTCACGAGAACTCCAGTGCAGAACGATGGCGAAATCCTCAAAGGTCCCTCCAACTGTAGCATTTATCAGTGCAGGAAACTTACCCAATATAAATTTCCAATCGGTTCTTCATACATTTGTGACAGCGCTTAAGGAAATAATCTAACCCTGCTCCAAAACTTCATTCCTGACCTGTCTGCTGTGTTGCTTTGTATTAATGAGGCACTTTGTTTACTAATAACTTCTTACAAATCTGAAGAGGCCTTTGTTGAAGAGATGTATGAACACTGACAGTGCATTTTATGCATGAGTAGTTTACAGATGTGCAAATTTAGGGATTTCTGATGTAAGTTTAAATCAAAATAAAGTCAAGAAATATATATTTAAAAAAAAAAAAAAAAATCAAAACAACAAAATAAAGACCACAGAGCTAAAATAGCTTGTTAGAGCTGTCAACTGAAACACTTTGCTTTCAGGTTAAACTGGTTAAACTCAAGACAGAACATTAACAAACAGAATTACTGTCAGCCTTTAATAGGTGATGAGATTTCTGTCGAGAATATTTTCTCGACAGATAACCTGCAGGAAAAGTTATTATAATAAAGTTATTATAATAATGAAGAAATAAATCTCAAATAATTATCTTGTCTCTTAATCAAATGCCACTCGGGTCTTACATAATTCAATTGCTAAATTATTGGGAAAAATGTGAAAATGTAATATATTATCTAGAATCTATATAACATATACTACATGTTTTTCGTGGTATTACTTCCATGTGGTTCAGCAGCACTATAATAAGTGTAAACATTTGCAGAAATATTTGCAATTTAAACCTTTCATTTTGAACTAATATCACATTTAAAAAAAAATAAAAAATCACCCAAAAAACTTGTCTTTTGTTAATTTTTTGGTAACGATGTAGCTGATGAAAGATAATTGTCAGAAAGGTTTTTTTTGTGTGTGTGCAGTGCAGCTATTAACACTCAGTCATATTTGCTGTATAGTCCCTTAAGCAGGATTGCCTAAATTATAGCTTGCATAAATAGGGAGCACAACAGGAATTGCCATCTCTGTTTTGTCTAGAGAATAAATCTGGGCTATCATTTGTTATACAGAATAATAGCTTCATGCACCAAGAATTAGCTACCAGTTTTGAATCTCCATCTTTCCGCCACACTTCTCTTCCTGCCCCTCAATCTCTCGCTCTCCTTACTTCAGGCGTTTCCACTGTCATCTCTTGTCTCTCTCTTTCTCTCTCTCTGTGCCAACACATCTGTCTGTCATCATTTCATATCCGCAGATTCCTCATTCCGTTAAGCTCTTCTGCTGACTGCTCTCATTGATCTTCATCTCCTCTCAGCTCGCCGTCTCTCACTTCTGTCTCATTTCCCTGAGTATTCCTCAAGTTCTATTTTCTCTCCGCTGCACCGCTGAATTTCATCCATCTTATTGTTTCCCATCACTTCATTCTCATCCGCAAATGTCTTTCTTTAGCTCTTTACCAGTCAGTAAATCAAAAACCCTGCTCTGTCTCGGTGTTGGATATAAATATATATACAAAAGTTCATAAAAGTCACTCTAATGTTTATTTTTTTACACACATGACTCTTAACTAATTAGAATTTTTCTTCACACTCGTGTATTCACAAAGGCTCAAACTGACACACATCACCATCTCAGAAAAACTTAAATAATGGACGTCTAATGATAAAATTAATTACCTTTTACGTTCACTCACATAGTTGGGACATTAATTGATCAAAAACTGATCTCTTCTATTGATCACTTCATAAAAATATGAAAGAGCAATGCCATGACCCTGTGCTGATTTGAAAAGTCCTGATAAACATTTGAAAGAGTTTGCACATCCAACTCCTAGAACCTACCTTACCATTGTACCAGTAAAGTTACTCTAATTGATTTAATTTTCCCTTTACTGTATCCACTGAATGTAATCAGTAGCTACAAAAGATCTATTTTATCCTTCGGTGAGCATCAGAAGGTGAACAGGCATCTTTTTGGTGCTGGCATGTGTTAAGGATGATGAATCGAATTCCCTTATTAAACAGACAAGTAGATTGATGATGGCGAAATAAATTAGTTTTTGAAAAGTGTTGAAAAGTTGTGTTGTTTATAGATTTCTCCTGGAAAATGACAATATGGAAAGCAGTTAGCAGTGAACAAAGAAATCTGCTGAATGCAAACCAAAGGCAAAATAGGGGTGTGGGAGCTGCTTGTTATTCAACAGTCCTCTGAAGTAAGCAAAAAGAACAGGGCTTTTGCATTGTAAATATTGTTATTAAGTACATTTTTATGCAACGTCGCTTTTTATGTTGAATATAATTCGCGTTTCATTATTTCGACTTTTAAATTTAGCTGAAAGTAATTGGCTTGACCTTTTTTTTTGAGGTAGAGAACACATGCAAGATAGGCTCTATTTGGTTCATCCAACAATTTTTTCTCATTGTTTTTACAGCATTTTCATAAACATTTATAAGCAGATCATAACTTATGCGAACAAAGTCAATGCCGGATTGAGAAGAAAAGAAAAAGGAGAGGTTTTGCATAATATAACTTTTTGCTTTTACATTTTTCCATATGCTGGCCATTGCTGTTGACTGCTATCTGTCAAAGAAATCAGGAACTGTGTTTTCAACTCTGGGTTCTGCTTCCATTAAATTCAATAATCCATTTATTAAAAAAATCTAGGCAAAAGGTTTTCCAAGCAGGTACTCATTATGCCCATTTTTAGTGTCTTTGGTAAGCTGCCATATATCTATCAAACAGATTTTTAAATGGTCTTATTTTTTAAGAAAATATATTATTTTTACAGTTCAGTGAGCAACGTTCTTTAAGACTATGTCTTAATACATGCTACTTAATTTTTTACATTCTGTATGATAATGCTTTCCTGATTTAGAGAGCTTGACTCCAAATGCCCATTTTGTGTCAGAAAAATGTGTTTTAAAGTACATACTGTAATTTATGGAAGTTTCACAATTTCAAGATTTTTAGGTTATGGGCTTCTAAAATATAAATTCCCTTTTAAAGTGTCTTAAATGAGGGGTAAAAATGCAAGAAACATATTCAATCATGAAACTACCTTCTTTTTATTGCCAAATCACAACACAAGCACAGGGAAACAAAGGCTTGTCAGAATATATTGAAGAATGTGAGATAAACTAACCCTGTGTTACCTTGGCTGAAAACAACAAAGCTTCAGTCAAATATCATTTATATAACAAGGATTATCTCCTGTTTTCTTGAACCCAGGGTTTAGGCTATAAAAAAGTTGACATTTCAGACATCATTTGGCATTTTGGCTAATACTCAACGATTGCCTAAAACCTGACTGGAAAACTCTGCTATAAATAAGTCAAAACAGGACATATGTTGGGAACAAAACTTTAAATCTTAAAGTTAAATGCTTGCTTCACTTCTGCAATTTTATGTATAAATGAATGCTTGACCACTATTCTATTTTATTATCATGCTGGATAGGTGCATTTCTTTAGGTATGCACTGATCGGTTTAACGTGGCGTCACAGGACAGGAGGTTAGCAAGCCTGCTTTTAGAGCCCAACATTCTTTCTAAATAGGCGGTCACAGTGACACAGCAGGTTGTGGCTTCTCTCATATTTAGCACATAAAATTACAGCCTGGATGATTTCTCCTCTTTAAATCCTCCTGTCAGCAACACTTTGTCTCTTTTTATTTTCCTCCATGGGATGGGGAGGTAAGCAGGGAGTCCAAAAAAAATACATAAAAAATTAGGTCAACTAGCCCTGAGAACTTATGAGGATTTTTTTTTCTCTCTTTTTCTCATCTTGAGTAAGTGTGTATTTGAAAAGTAGCCAAAGAAATAGATTTCAAGGTAAAACAGCCAAATTCTTTACATTATGGTTGTTATGGCCTACAGAGGTTCATCTGAGGACTTGAGCAAGCCCTGGAATGTCTTGAACAGAGCTGGCTTCTTGAAATGAGATGAAGAGAAGTAATTGTGTCATCATCCACAAAACTGTGCACTGCAGCTAAGTTCTGATGCCAAGGATTAGCAGCGGATAAGATGAATTTTAACTTAACTTTCTTTCCTGCAGCAGTCTTTATATCAGCACACATAGAAGAAGTATTTTCAAACCGCTAAAAATAGCAATAATAGTTATGACCTTTACACATTCCAGATAGTAAACCTCATTAAATGCAATTGTGTAACTAAATTACTATTTTAATTTTTTTTTTTTTTCATATTGCATATATAGATTACAATGTGCGATATAAATCTGGATGCATGAGAAAAAGACATATTTGCAGTGTAATGCGTTTTTTCAAATGATTTTAATGCACAAGCAAAAGGAAAACATCGAAGGGGAACATATGCAGCGGAGTCCCTAAGCTGGACTTAATTTATGAGTTATGCAGTGATCCAATATGTGACTGCCTGTCCTGTGCAATAATTTGACAAATTTTGATCCCATGTTAAAATTTGTCACATTTTAACATAGTAGCCAGCTAGAGATTTCACAAAATGACACTGAAAATCATTGTAAATACACGACATGGAAAAAACAAGGAATATTCTGAGAAAACCAAAGCGGCCAGATTGCGAGAATTAGCTATAGACGCAAACTTGGCAAAAAAAAGAGAAAAAGTAAATGATGGTTTTAGACCCAGAGGCGGCAGGCCCAAGTTTAACTGCTATCCTTAGTTTCTTTGCTTTTGTCCTTTCAGACTACTGTCACATAAAGGCCACTAGTGCCAAAAAAAATTTTTATTTAAAAAAATAAGATCAAATCAAACTAAATGCCAGGAAATATAAAAAGAGTCCAAATGTTTTAGAGTTTTAGGCCTAAACATTTGGCCGAAATGTTTAGCCATGTGACATGTTCATAAAATTAAGCATGTCACAGTCAAGTGCAACTTAAGTCAGAGAATGCTTTTCTACTACTACAGAACTACTACATAGATTTCATAAAAGGGTCAACCTTTATACAATAGTTATTCAATTGTATATACATTGAATAACTATACATATCAGTATTTTCAAGATAATACACCCACTGTTTTCTGAAGCTCACTTACCTCCATGCACAATCATGTAGAGGTGTTTTCAATACTTCTTATGTCTGCCTGTGATGAACAACATCTAAGCCATCTGGGTCAAGTGAGTAAAATTTAAAGGACAAGGCCACAATCAGCAAGTTATAATATTTCTTTAAGAAAACAAAGTGTTGTGTTTCAAAGCCCCCCTAACACTGACACATGGAAAGGACACATTGAGTCAAGCAGATATTGGGTTACATCACTGCTGGAGAACCAAACTGTATAGATGTAAATGACTATATGACATAGAACGGACTGTCCAAACAAAGCATTTACTCCTGCGTATGCTCGGAAGCTTGGAATAAGAACTTACAGTGGTGCGGGTGTTTTGAGAGTGTGCCAACACTTGCAACCCATTGAGTAGTTCAGATCCAACCGGTGTTCAACATCCAAGTAACCCGTCTACACCAGCTGGGTTACCGATTGGTGGAACTGCTCAGGATGAAATGGAATGTAAGCACAAGCCTCCTGTGGGAAGAGAGAAGTTGGCAGTGTGTAGTATATGAATATGAACCAGATAGTCAAACCCGAGGGCACAGCGAAGGATACGACTAAATTGGTGAAGCCAAGAGTATTGGAACTACAGAGATCTAAAGAGTGTCTTTACACTAAATTTCCTAGTCTTAAAACTCCACAGGCTCCAATGAGTTGCAGAGATTTTAACCCCACCACAGAGCTCATCTTGAGTGCAGATCAGTCATGGTTTTCAGGTTGAATTTTTATTTATTTAGTCATAGAGAAAAAGAAGAGTTAAGTTTGGCCTGTCCCAAAACATGAGAACCTACAGTCAGTTCATTAATGCCTTAAAGTCACTTATTTCAGCTAAATATTTTTGATTGTCATTAATTTGTTTAAATCGGTTTTCATGGTAATTTTGCTGATCATGGTTGATTTGCAGCAGCAATAAAAAGTATAAAACATCCGATAAGGTGAGTACATTTTACAGGCACTGTTTCTCATCTCTACAGAACCACATAGTGTTCTTTTCACCTCAAATTCCATATCACATTATTGTGCACCTTGCTTGCCAATTGGAAATAAAGGTACACAGTTCTAAGAAAACCATTTTCTTCCATCACCTTTTTATATATCTGATACTGTGGCGTAAAAAATGTCATGCCCATCCATACCAGACCGCCGAGGATTTTGAACCCACGTTTTTAGATGAGTTGACATCCAAGGCAAGATAAGAGAAAATTTAATGGCAGCTTAAAATAGACTGTTTGATTAAATCGCCCACACTTGGGTTATGAATCTTCCTTATGCCTGGCCAGATGAGCACCAGTGACCTACGGGATCCCAGATACAAATGTCAGCATTCATATTCCATGTAAGTCACACACATTTAGTCATTTTAGATAAAACATTTTTAAATAACCTGACGATGCATACCTGAGGAAAAGGTTACCGGTATTTAAAAAAAAAATGTTAACCAAAATAAATAAAAATTGCAACCCTGAACAGAACTGAGCTGTTCAGTTCTGAACAGAACCCAGCTCAGAACGTTTTGAACAGCTGCCAGCGACATTAAAATTTGTGTCAAAAACTAAAAGCTTACTGTTTCTCACTTCATCAAGTGAGTGTAAAATAACACCTTTTAAAAAACTTTCAGAGAGATTGTTTGAATGTAACAATTTGGTCACTGTGGTTGATTTTGTGTTTCTAAATTGTCGACATTGCAATAGAAAGTAATGCTTTTCAAGTCTAGCATATGATTTACTGCATAAAAATATAGTTGGTTTTGTGTTTCTGTTTTTTTTTTTTTTTTTTTAACTCTTATTAGTTTATTTACCCCACTGATTTTGTTGACCTAAGAAATGTTAAGAAAAAAATATGCACAATAAATAATAATTAATGCACTGAATTATTGGAACATATTTACTAAATCCTGTCTGTGATTGCTGCTGAGAGTCAGTTGATTCATTTGATGTACAGGGGAGGGAAGAGAAAAGGGAACGTCGAGGCTGCATGAAGTGATGATTCAGTTGACCTTGGCAGGCCATGTGCGAGGGGAAAATGCTGCCGTTTGCATTGGCAGACTTCTGAAAGCAGTCCAAGAAGCTATAACCAGTGGGGGAGCCACAAAGGAAAAGAGGGAGACAGTAAAATTAACCACTGAGGGAGGTGATGTAATTTTTCACTAAATCATTGGTGATACAATTACAGTGCTTGAAAGACAGGCCAGTCAAGTAAAGGGGGAAGTGTAAATTAAAATAATGAACAGAAGATAGAATGAAAGAGATTTTTATTAAAGGGGCAGCATTATGTAAAATTGACTTCTGAGAGCTTTGCATCATATTACAATGGCATTCCTTAATCAAAAAGATACCTGGAATGTTGCCTTTACTCTTCCATGCATGTTTGACAAATCCGTTAATCTCCCGTGGCAATTGTTCAGCTGTGCAAATTGCTTGAGTGGACCGCCGTTGAGACGCAGAGTTTCAGTTTCTGAGCTTTCACTTCACAAAGCGACCCTCCCACGTCACTCCCCCCACTCAGCGCCTTCAGACTAGCTGGCAGCAATTAGCAAATATCTGTTGGAAGTGCACATCCAGTTCATATAATGCTGGCTTCATTATATGAATTACTTCTCAGTACAACGCTGGTAAAAAAAAAAAAAAAAAAAAAGGTATTAATAGAGGTGCACTGTTGAGATTAGTTCCTTTAGGTTGAGTTTTAGAAAGAACAGGAGATTTTAAAGAGACAGGAGCCCGATTTCAGGGCTTTAAATTACTATGTTAAATTTCTTAGTTACTTAATCGTGCTATAAAATGGTACTATGTGCCTGGAAAATATAATACTGTCCCTTTAAATTATGGAAATGAATTGCAGATTTTTGGGTAAAAGTAAAAAAGTTTTCATCGAAATATGTTTTTAATGAGCAACTTACTGAAGTTTAGAGAAGCACAGAAAGAACACCTAAAGAATTCAATCTGTGTACTAAGAGTCCAATAATGATGTGGTTTTCCAACTGTAGTCCATTAAGTGAAAAATGTCTTTGTAAGCAAATGAAAGAACCCTCAAACTTAAGTATTGCACTTTATAAACTTCACAACAATCCAATGACAAAGTCTCTCTCCTTTTTTTTTTTTTTTTGGTGGGTTAAGAATCACGATGTCTATAACAACACGAAGAGACGTGACAAAGATTTTTCAGGGTCAGAGAAGTACATTCCAGAAAATGAAGCAGGGACAAACTGCACAGATGTTCACCTTAAAAAGAACACATCCTTCTCTTCTTTTATTAAATCATAGAAACCTTTCAACTTTTCTACTTTTTCTGTATATTTTACAGTTACTGACATTTTGCGTCTATAAACCAGATGCATTTTAAAGAGCTGGATAGCACTTTACATAAAAAATGTATGTTTTAAAAATGTATGTTTCTTTGAAAATACTTCATATTACAGCTCTGTATTTGGTTTCACATATTCAAATTAAACAGTCACTTTTCCAAATGAAGACACAAAAGAGAACAAATACACACGTTACTGAGAGGTTAGCTGTTTTACTGCCAGCTGAATGAGAACAGCACACTCAGGCTGTTCTTGATTCAGTGGAGCAGCATCATCTTAAAGCTGGCAGGAGATTAGTAAGTCCATTGGGAAGCGGGAGAACGAAGTCTCGCAACACAAAGGGCTTTCTTCTAAAAACATTTCGTCAAAAGTGGGGAAGTGAGACCCCAATGACTCACTAAGTCTCAAGTCAGAAAAAAGAGTTTTCCTGTGAGCTATTTAAGCAGCGGTTACTGTGGCAACATGTGATGCAGCTTGGCGGGATGTTATTGGCAGTGCAATAGTTGTTGCTTTTTTTCCTTCCTGTGTCCCATGTTTCTCTGCTGTTCCCTGGGTAACTAATTTAGATACTTTTGTCAGTGTTGCAGAACTTGTTCATCCTTGCAAGCTGCAATATCCAGTTGTGGTTTCTATACAAATCTATAACTTTTGTTGGTATAAAAAAATATTTTATCAAAGATATAAAAATAATATCTATCTATCTATCTATCTATCTATCTATCTATCTATCTATCTATCTATCTATCTATCTATCTATCTATCTATCT
>CAEGAD010087448.1:0-19792 GCA_903067055.1 Poeciliopsis paucimaculata | reverse complement strand
TGTTTAATGGTTAAAACTGTACAAAAAAAAAAAAAAAAAAAAAACTTTTGTAATTTGTGCGTGTTTTTGTTTTGTCTGGAAAACTAAAAATAGGATTTGAAACCCCCCATCCCCTTCCCTCCCTCTTCTGCACCCCAGCCTCCAGGCTCTGCGTTACGGCCCTGTGTTTGGTGTCACAGCGTACGGAGCTCCTCCTGCCGCTCCACAACTCAGATGTCCCGCTGCACAGATTTGTCAGTATATTATGAAAATATAGATCTTTTTGTTATGGAGAGATGGTTGGACATCTTGAGACAAGAGAAAATGTTTTTTCAGAAAATGTCCGCTTACCAATCACTCACTCAATCAATTCGATCAAACTTTAGATTGACTCATTAATTGATGAGTTGCATCCCTAGTTGCGTTACATTTGCCGCTGAATACATGCTAATGTGTTTTCCACGTCTAAAGATCTGTAGATCAGAACTCGGTGCTATATGCGCAGTTATAAATGTCCCCAAGCAGATAAATAATTATTAACTGAAATAATTCAAAACAGCTCAGAAAGAGCGAGTCGAATGTTCTTCACTGCAGACAAAGAGTTTACACGGTTTAGTATAAAATTCATGTTATAAGTGGGTAAATACTGTGAAAGTATAGTTCCACTTTCATTATTGCTGCAGCGTTGTTTCACATGTGTGGCATATATATCTCCAGTTCAGCTGGAGGGAGTATTGTGAATGCTACAATGTGAAATGTTTAGGAAGGTGACCTAAAGTCTGATGTGATTGGTGGTAAAAAAAAAAAAAAAGAAAAGAAAAGAAAATCAGCAGTTATTTTCAGGTTATTTACTCTTTCTTTACGTAGCTTTTTCTATTTGTCATTTATTTAGTGTAATTTGGAGCTAATCAAAACTTACGAAGATGTAGCCTATTACCATATGTAAACGTCTTCTGGAAAAAGCTTTTTACAGCTAAATAGTTTATAGGTTAGCTTAAATTACATATGATGGGTGCTTTACATTTATTTTTAACCAAATAACAGAAAAGAAAATCTGTACCACCAACAGCAGTTTATTTGCTGTTTCCTTGTGTCCTCATCAATCTGACAACCGAACAGATTGGCTTCCTGTCCGAACGAGCGCGCCGGTCACTTTAACGTAAAACACTACAATCGCACTCGGGCGGACACTGAAACATTTATGCATCCTAAATGTTTAATGATGCAGCGCCACATCCTAATGCCGGTGACTGAATGCTTCAATATAAACACGGAAAAGGAAAAACCGACAGGGACGACTTGACTTTGTGTGGAGTGAGAGACTATATTGGACGCCTCAATCACATGTTACTGTACCAAAGAGGCGACTGTTACATGCGGCATCCCTGTTTATTTCTGACTGCTAACCTCAGCATAGTGGATGGAATTAGCTGCTCATCTGTTGTTTCTATTGGCAAAAAGAGAAAGTTGCTATGTAAAACTACTTACAGTTTACTTATTTTGTTTTTATTATGGCCAGTGTTTTATGTGTATCTTTCTGTTTTTCTGTCACTTGATGCTGAAATACAGGAATATTTCCTATTTACTAGTCATACTATCACCATAGAGACCAGAATAAAAAGAAATAAAGGATATTTTGATTAAATGCATACAAGTTGTATTCAGGATTTGGTGACACTTTATTTGACGGGTTGAGAATAAGACTTTAGCTTTAATAACAAAGCTACATAATGTTTAATCAGTAATACTTTTATAACAAGTTTATGTCAGATCACAATTTGGTGAAATTTAAGTGGTGAAACTGATCATTTTGGCAAACAAACAAAAAAAAAGACATAGGCCATTATTTTAGGCAGATGATGATATATAGTGCTGGTAAATACGGTGTGCCACGTCACTTGTCGTGCATCATTTTTACCTAGAAGTAAAAAAGAAATAGTAAGGAGGTCAGGTACTGGGGGACCAGGTGAATTATAAAATAATAAAAAGGGTAAAAGTAACCTGACAGGAGCTCAAAGGTACAAGCAAAGTGCCCAGATACTGTATCGCATATCAGATCGATGAAGAGGCGAAACTCCTGTGTGGAGCAAATATCATTGCATTCTATTGTTTGTGAAATTAATAGACAATATTCTATTGATTTCACAAACATTTCGCACCACGGTAATTTGTCTCCGTACCTCTGCTGCTCCTTTTGTTTTCACTCGAACTGTATTTATTTCACTCGCACAATTGAAGCACTCCGGCACAGAAATGCTCAGCAGTTAAATTTAGCCCCAATGCTGTGTACTTTGCTAACACACATTTCACTTTGAAACGCTTCTGAAATATGGATGAGACTTTTTTTTTTTTTTTAAAGGGTTTTGGTATGAAGAGTGCATGAATGGAGGGGGGGGGGATAAGAGGTAGACACTGGATTTATCACTAAAGAATGCAGAAAAAGGCTCCGTAGACAGGAACAATTAGAACAATTAGCTCAAAACTGTTGCATTGAACAGCCTCCAGACGCCAGTCATATGTTGCATAATGTAAAAAAAAAAAAAAAAAGAACTGTCAAATGACAGCCAGAGAGATAAAAAAAAAAAAAAGACAGTGCTGTATTAGGTACAGTTTTTTCCTCTACTGCTGTTTGTAGTACAGAAATGAAAACAGAGCTGCTAGTTTTTATACCCTCTGCCCTACTTTTGTCACAGCAATTCAAACAGAGGTTAAAAGGTAAAATGTTATTCACATAGTAGAATTTGTAAACAGTATCACAGAGTAAACGAAGTATTTTTTTAAATTTTTTTATCTGGTTCTACTATATGCACGCTCACCATCCTCTATGTATTGAATACTTTTTCTACAGTGCCATATAAACGGGTCTGCCACCTTAAAGACTTCTTTTGTTTTAGCTTCTTTGCCACTTACAGGATCAGGATGCAATTTTTATTTTTTTATTTTTTTAAACATCACTTGATTTTTTTAATATATTGGTTTTAAAACTGTCACTGTTGTGACAGTGTTGTATGAGACAGATAATCCGCGGGGAAGAAATATCTTGATTGCTGCTATAGCGGTCTGCACAAATGCAAAAACAACCAATCAGAGCCAAGAGGAGGGTCTTAGCGCTGTCAATCACCTTATGTATGACCTGTTCCCTGTTGCAGGAAAGATGTTAATACACCGCCGTCGGTGGCTATGCTAACTGGCGTTAGCATTCACGATGGGCTCTGACGTGGGGAAAGAAGCTGCAGCTTGTAAAATTGACACAACATTTCAGGAAACAAACATTCTAACATTAGTCAAATATGATGGTGGTAGTGTCATAGCAATCGACTGCCTTTTTAAAATCAGTGAACCTCAGAGGTTTGGCATTTGTTCCGTTAAAATCTCTACTTTTTTGTAGTTATGCTGAACGCTGTCGGTTCAGCATAACTGGGTTTTCATCGACAAGTCTGGCTTAACCAACTTGAGCATCGAAGAATGGCCCATAAATGATGCTACAAGCTGATTCTAGGTAGAAAAGTCAACCTTTGGTTGCTGACAACAGGGCCAATGCCAAATATATTAACCTACATATCAATATGAATAAATATGGCTGACATTTTTTATCATTATATCATATACTGCATATGTCGGACATCAGAGAAAGATTCAATCACAGCATATCTTCTGGGTTAAAAACTGTTGCTTTTTAATCATTTGTTTTGTAAACTTGTATAAAAATTCAATGTTTAATGATTGGTGAACGATTTCTGAATTTGTTTTTTTCCCCATAAAGAAATTAAAAGCATTTACAAAAACAAACAAAAAAACCCCAGCAATCTCCACTTCATCCATATGCGTCTGATCTTTTTCTTATCACCACTTCCTCTTTTCATGTTTTTTTTTCTTTTCTAAAGGCTGGGTATATCAGAGCAAATAGACAGAATAAGTTCATTAATTCAGTATTTATATCTCACAACACAGAATGCATTATTCACATAATCAGCTCACTGCTTTTTACACATAGGAAAAGACCGTTTGGTTTGATTTTACAGCTCTTAGTAACGAAAAAGCCTTTAGTCAAAACAGAGGGAAAAGAAATCCATACATGTGGAGTTTTTCACAACACTTTTTAGAGTATTACAATGTTTACATTAGTTTTATGGTGATGATGATGATGATGATGATGTCCCTAATAGCTTACTTGCATTTTTTTCTGACCGCTACACATATTTTAATCCAAAGCTGCTGGACGACCTTGATAAAATACTCCAATGAGGTTGAAAAAGCTTGATGGTGCTCTGGCAACGCCTGAAACATGTAGAGCTTTAAGAGACATTCCCGAGTTAATGCATACGGCCACAGCCCTGCTTCTGTCGACAGTATTTTAATGCACAGTGAGGTTGGGTCAATGCAAACAGAAGACAAAAAAAAAGACATGACATTTCAAAATCTTCCTCAGTTCATGACGAAATGAAATAATTTTGTGATGAATGAAGGCTAACACTGAAAAAAATAGAAACAAAACTCGGAGCTGGTATTTGGTAAACATTGTTCGATGTAAATTTACACCGAAGTGTTTCACAAGGTTGGCCTTGAAGTTATTATTGTCCACTGCAGAAACGGCCAGCAGCTCAGACTCTTAGGAACAGTTTGGATCTGGGGCTGGGCAATAAATCAATAACAGAACGTATCGCGATCTATCAGAAAGAATTTTCACTGATTTCACAGAACTTCAATCCAGAACCGCACTGCATTCTGGGGGATTTAGACAGAGAAAAGATATTGGCCACTCAACCTCTGACAGCTAGGCCTGTCACAATAAACAGCAAATCAATCAAACGCATGATAAACTAAAGAAAACTTGATCATTTTCATTTGCTTGATTTATCGTTTTACTTTTTTCTCTTTCTTCCAAGCAAAACTGGAGTTGAATCTGTTGCTTTGGTCTCTATCTCTTTCTTGAAAGAAAATTTTTATCTACAGAGATTTCAGTAATCATTTTGTTTGTTGTTTCTGATGTTTTTTTAATTATTATTTTGGATACTTAAAATGTCTTCCAGTTCCAATGTTTAAATGTCCTTCAGAATGTAAAGTTCATTGATCTTTGAGAAAGTGTTCTTGCATTGTTCTTCCGTTACTACTTGAAAATTGTCTCAAAATAACAATGTCGTTTATCGCAATACGTTCTGGGACAATTTATTGTCTGGTAAAACTTGTTATGGTGACAGGCCTTCTCACAGCCAGCTAGAAAAGTCGGTGGCGTCAACAATTTGTTACCTAGCAACAAGCTGTTGAGTAACTTGCACAGTTTCAGATTTTGCCTCATAAATGCTTAAAAACAAAAAAAATTAATGAGATCAAGTGACAACTGTGAATAAAACAGGAAAGGTTTTGTTGTATTTCATATTTCAAACAAACAAAAAAATATCAATAATTATCAATATCGACTGATATGAAGCTTATATCGTGATGAGTTTCTCAGCCGTATCGTCTATTGGGAAATTTTGGAAATATATAGTCACTGTCAGAATTATTGTTCATACCTACAGACTCCATTTAGCTGCAGCAGCCAATATAATCTCCCTCTTCATTGTGAATATTATTGGAAAAAAGGGTAAAAATCACTGATTTTGGCTCAGCATCCAAAAAACAAGAGCCTTGATCTGATCTCAATAAACCTTCCAAGACATCCAAAATAGTTTCCTTTGACTTCAGAATTTTAAGAAAAGAAAATAACTCACTGCACCATAAAGAGCCATTCAATTAGAGCACAATTATTTCACACCCCAAAACACAATTATGAAAACAATTAGTTTCCTGGGAACATAATTCCAGGCAAAACGGCTTCACAACAAGTCGTTAGTGCTGCAATAAAAATGTTCCAGTTTAGCAAGTCTACACAGGATATCCCCCCGAAGCCCCGCCGGCTAAAAACAGCTTTATAAACACGAGAGATTACCCACCCCAACAAAGTGTACACTTCCCTGAGGTACAGCGGTTAATTAGAGGGTTGTAAATATTTAAAGGGAACAGAGGAGCTTTAAATGAGGTGCGCCGAGAGTGTGAAATTTACAACACATGTCCCCAGATGCGGCTTCGATCCTTTTCCAGGGCTTTTACTTCGACTCGGTGTATTTAACACCATAGCCGAGAGCGCGTCTTCAGGCTCTGCCTTTTTCTCTCCCCCTGCTTCAGTCTCAATTTAACGTTCTTTCTGCCAGCAGACACAGACAGGATCAACAGCTGAGGGGTTTAACTCAGGAGCAGCTGGAAATCAGTGGAAATATTCCCAAAAAATGTCTATTTGTTCGGTTGAACAGGTGGAAAAGAAAACATACACTTAATATTTGTCTTGTATAGATGACAAGAGTCAAAATTAGATAATAATAAACCTTATTAGGTTTAAGTAATCATAAAGTCAGTCACTGTAGTATTTCCATGGTGAAATGCTCATTCTTTATGTTCAGACACAACCAATCAGAGGCAGGAGGAGGGACTTAGCGCTGTCAGTCAAGTTTATGTACGCGCTGTTTACAACCTCCCTGGAAAAGCCCGCACAATCAAGATTACCGGTTTGCTGTAGCTATGCTAATGGTGGAGAAACAACCTAGCATCAAAGGGAACACTATTTATCTGCCACCATCAGTGGCTATGCTAACTAGCATTCACAGTAAACTCAACTATCAACTGACAATGCCAAGACTTTACTGCTGTTTGTTTCTGAGCAGGAGGTTGATGGATGCAGTTTTGGCATAAATTTATATAGCAAATTGCATCATAAAGTTATTTATCTATCTGTCTGTTAAAATTATAAACCAACCTTAAAACCCATTTATTTAAAAAGGGCTTTTGATCATTAACATTTAGTATTTATTTATTTATGTATTTATTTAACCTTCTTTTATAGTGCTTGTGTTTTTAGGCAGCACTGATTTATTGTCTTATGGTTTCATGTGTTTCATCTTGTAAAGCACTTTGGTCAAAACATGGCTTTGCTTGGAAAGTGCTTTAGAAGAACAAAAAAAAGTTCAAGTTTGTTTTTAAAAACAGAAAAATACATGTTAATGATCATCCATCCATTTTCTTTCACCCTTGTCCCTAATGGGGTCGGGAGTTGCTGGTGCCGATCTCCAGCTACGTTCCGGGCGAGAGGCGGGGTCACACTGGACCGAAACAAACAGGACAAACAACCATGCACACACACACTCACACCTAGGAAGAATTTGGAAAGACCAATTAACCTGACAGTCATGTTTTTGGACTGTGGGAGGAAGCCGGAGAACCCAGAGAGAACCCACGCATGCACAGGGAGAACATGCAAACTCCGTGCAGAAAGACCCTGGGCCGGGAATCGAACCCAGGACCTTCTTGCTGCAAGGCAACAGTGCTACCAACTGCGCCACTGTGCAGCCATGTTAATGATCATTTATGTGTAAAATTATAGTCACAATAGTAAATGTAGGGATAAAAAACATAAGATAAAACTGCAGAAATATGTAAAAAGCACCATAAAATCTATCCTTGCATATACTCAATGCTTATATATATATTTTTTCGTTTTAAGACATTTTTTAAATGAGGTAAGAAGTGAAAGCTCCTTTATGTTACTCAGAATTATACCCCAAGTGTGAGACTAATTAGAAAGTTTATTATAACTATTACTAAATTATGCTGACATGTTACTGAGTGTGAGGGCAAAAAATGCAACTGCTGTTCACAATTCCACACGTTAACTGCATCCTATTGCATTTTAACATAAACTAATTAAATTCCCTTAAATTGTGGCGTTAAAGAAAAACGTTCAGTAAGGGAAAATGTAAAAGAATCTGCGCGTTTCCTGGTTCAGCTCTCCTCTGCAGCGGCGGAGGGGGAACCAGGGCAGCGCGGTGAATAATTCTCTGCAAAATGAAGCAGCGCCTGTTCATGTCAGCTCCGCTTTGCAAGAGGTAGCTGCACATCTGAAGCGCAGCGCAGCAAAGTGCTGGAAGAAAGCAGCACTGACTCGGCTGTGGGATTTGAAAAAGGAAAAGAAGAGAAAAAGTGTGGTGAAATGGAGCGTTAAATGTTTCAGGACACACTCTGAAAGGACATTGTTCGACTTTAACATGTTGCTAATCACGGCGCTTTAAAGCACTTCAGGAAACCTGTCGGCCTGCATCACCGTCGGAGCGCAGGGGAGATTGGACTTACGGGAAGCCAGACTGTCGCAAATGTTTATGAGCTGTTTGTGCAACGTGGAAACGATCCTCAAGATGTTGCTGTTGCTGAGAGAAACCGACAATCTGCTGCAAATGAAACACAAGCAGGTGGCAAAGAGCGACACGAACCGGCAACGTTGGCTCTGAGTCCCGAGGTTCCTGACGAGTCAAAGTTAGATTAAAAAGCCACCGAGGGTTTTTATGTTTTTGTAGTTAAATTACAGGAGGGGAAAAAAAACCAACAAAACATTAAAAAAATTACAGGGATAAAAAGCTACTCAACAGTTTTAGGGCACATTTGTAAAGTGTGCTTAAAGAAACTTTAAAAGTGCTGAAGTAATGATGAATGGTGCACTGCTGAGTCCGGTCATCTGTCAAAGTAATGGATGCTCTGGAGTTAGGAGGGCTGCTAAACGTTCGGAGAAGGTAGAGGAGTTGTTCACGCTGCAGTTTATTTCATTCTTGTTAGTTTGTCAAAAATGACTGACTGCATAAAATCCATATATGCCGTACTTGGACAGACAAGTTGGATGGCAGATATGCTTAAAATACATTTTTCTTATATTGCATTCTTTATAAACCCTTAAAGGTACAGCGTTGTGTAAAATTATCTTTGTTGAGTTTTATTTTATGTTATAATGTTATCCCCTCATCAAAAACAAACCTTGATTCTTTCATGCATGTTTGACAAATCCTTCAATCTCCATGACAACCATTCGGCTGTGTAAAATGCCTGGTTGGCCTAGCTCCGCCTTTCAGGACGAAGCTCCTCCTTGGAGCTGCTGACTTTCCCACTCAGCTCCTTCAGACTAGTCAGCAGCAGTTAGCAAACATCCGGTGGAACTGTGCGTCGTCTGAGCTCATTACAGCTCAGATGAAATGCAGCTACTTCTTAGTAGCTGCATTTCCAATGACCATAAAATTGAACAGTTTGACATTTCAAAAAAATAAATCGGCAGAATGGAAACGCGACAATTTTTTAAAAACTCTCTTTTTCCGATAAGTTTTGGCAGTAGGATACAAGTTTTTTTTGTTTGTTTGTTTCCTCTTTATTTATTAATTTGTGTTTTTATTTAATGAAAACATTGCAATTCCCAACTTGTTTTTTTTTGGTGGTTTTTTTTGACATTGGCAGAACATTGACAAATTCTAGCGCACATTTGTAATGGAAATGCAGCTACTGAAACACTGGTAAACACTTTAAGTGTTCAATCGAGGAGCCGTGTTGTGATGACTTCCTGAAGGCAAAGTTTCAAAAAGAGCAGAAGCTTCTTAAAGAGACATGGACCCAATTTCAAGGCACTAAATTACAGAGTTAAATTTCTTTAACTTTTCGTTTAACTTTGTAAGTCTTAGTTGCCATATATACAATTTCCATAACAATTGATTGTGCCACAAAAAAGGCAAAAAGGCATTATGTAGCTGGAAAACGCGTTATAATGCCCCTTTAAATAACGGATCAAATCCTCCATTCAGCCTTTCTTGTATTCATGGTGTAACATATGCTTTGGCCTCTCCTACCTGTCACTTTGAGTTGCGTTGTCCGTCGCACCTGCTTGGACCCGTACTGCAGTTCGCAGGTGTAGTTCCCGGCGTCGCCCTCCTCCACCTCAGGAATCCAGACGTGCGTTGTGTTGACGGTAACGGAGCTCCTCCATTCCACTCGCTCGCACTCCTAACAGGAGACGCCCGTTTAGCTGAAGCAGACTCCGGGAGAACAGGTGATGGTGCGTTTTCAGCGCCGTACCTTGTACCAGGCCATCTGAGGTTGTTTGTACGGAGCCAGATAGTCTTCGATGTCGGGACAGGTGATCATTTTGCTGTGGGTCACCTCGGCCTTCTCCAGGTGCCGGATTTTGCTGCTGTAGCACTTCCCCTCGTCGCTCTCCTCCACGGTCATCGACATGGACACTTTCATGCAGTAGGTCGAGTTCCTGAAGAGGAGCAATGGCAAAACGGTCACGTTAGGAGATATAGTATATTTGCAGAATTAAAGTTTGTGAGCAGTCCCTAATAAAAGGAAGCAGTGTTGACATGCATATTTAAAACAAAGCAGTAAGAAATTGTAAAAGAAGAAACAGTAAATATTTGAGATTTATGGCAAAGCCAGACTCAAAAGAAACATTTTTGGTCCTGATTTAAAGTGGTTTGTTGTTTCTTCATATCTTCAGGTTTTCAGGGAGTTGACTCCACAGCTGAAGCGATGCAACGATCCGTTAGGTGTCGTGACAATGTGCCCTGTCCATGCAGGCAGATCTACTCAGTCTAACTCTAAGCTTTGCTCTCTGTGCGACGTCAGGGCTTATTGTTTATTTTATATTCAGAATCACTAATTGCACTTTCCGAACCATTTGCTAGAAAGCTTGTTCTTGTCATTTGTTTGACCTCATCTTCTTGTGAGTTTCAGTTTGTTTATTGATTATTTCACATTAAACACCCAATGGCGCTGACTAAGCAAATTAAAGCAAGTTATTTTAACACGTTTGACCAAACTTGTGAAGCCGTGCAAAATAGTTTTGTTGACACAAAGACACGTGGTTAAAGGTATTTTGTGGACGCCTGCACAGTTTGTCCCAATTCTCTTCCAGGTTTGAACAAAAATATGTCAAAAACACTTACAGGTCAGAAATTTGATGACATATCGAGCTTAAAAAGCATCTGAACCAGTATCACCATCCGTGATACCAAACGTGATGTTGATTTACTAGGTGTCAAATCAATACCAAAATATGGTATTATATGGTATTGTACTGAATGCGTACAATATGCCTGTACGCATTCAGGCATATTGTTTATGTTGGGAAAGTTACATATAAAAACATATTTTGCATACGCAGGCCTGCATCTCTGAGGCGTGAAAGGACTCTTGAATCAATCTGAGTGGGTTTGTTTGGAGCCGATTTGCTTAGCCATCCGAGGATTAGCCACAACAACAGTGACATGAGTCATCCCTCCATTGGCTCAAAACAGAAACTGTGTAAAACGGTCTGCGTGTCATTTTCACGGCAGGAATGCTGATCGGACCTACAGGCACTGCTGTGGGTTTTTTTTTTTTTGGGGTCAAATTACGGCCCTCCTAAGCTTCTGTACAGGGCGTCATGGACGTCACCGAAGGTCTGAGTTTGTGTAAACTTCTGACTAGCTGTTAGCATTCTAATAGCTTGTGATCTCACTCTGCATTTTGCTAAAATGAAGTTACGCTGACGTGCCCTTGAGGTGACGTTAAGTCAGAGGATTAAAGAAGGCGACTTCAACTTTTTCAGCTTAAATTTTGACTTAAAGTCTTAGTTTGTGCTAAAGGTGATGGGGGTTTTGTATGTTTTTGTGTAGGGAGGCTCAGCTTGGTGTTTTCTCCCAAGTTAACCTCGAGACACAAAGCAACATTGATCTATTTCTCTTTCATCCGACGTAACACACACGCGCACACTCACCTATTGTCCTTTAACCACAACCTCTTATCTAAGTGGATCTAAACCACTTATCCCATCAACTGAGTGGGTGTGTGTGTCTTACAGGGGGCGCTGGGATTTGGGTCGCTGACCTAACTAAGACCACTGAGCATTGAACTTGGAAAGCTTTTTATCCACCCAGCGCTCCATCATCAATCTCTCTCCAACCTGCAGCATCTTGTTTTCATCTCCATAGATTCTGTTACGGTTTTCTCCAGCTCTCTCTCTCTCTCGGTCCGTCTTACTCTCTCACACACATCAAGCAGTCCTTTAGGAGTCGCTCGAATGCGTTTCGACTTGTTTGTCCCTAAATTACAGCTCAGATCAACTGCATCAAAAACAGTTTGGGTCGCTTTATTGTGACGGCCTGTCAGAGCCAGGAGAGACAGAGAGAGAGAAAAATTAGGATTTTAAAAAATGCTTTAATTTTCTAGAGCAAGCAAAGAAAAATAAATAAATCGATCAGTTCCAAAAGTCAAAAATTTGCAAGATAAAACGCAGAAATTTTGAGATCTCTGTCCAACATTTGTGAGGGAAAAAAAAAAGATAGAAATTGAGATTGATTTCAATTTGCAAGAAAAAAAATCTGAAATTTCCAAGTTTTTTATTGTTTATGTTTCTGAGATTAATCTCACAATTTCTGAGTTTGAAGAGTGAGAAGTTTGTTGGAAAAACAAAATAGAAAATGTGGGGATTATTCTCAGAATTTTTCTAGAAAATCTTGAAAAATAAAAAAAAAACAAACAAACATTGACTTCTGAAACTGAGAAAATTTTCAAAAATATGTTCAACTTTTCAAGCTCAGAAATTAATTTTTTTTTTTTCTAGAAAATCTCAGATTTTGTCTGAATTGTTCTCCATCTACAATTGGGCTAACACATTGTCGTACTTTCCGAATGCGAATAAAATGGAAAAAACCTTAAAGCATCTCAAAGGTTTGCATTTCATATATAATTAACAAATGAAAAGCAGCTACGGCTGAAACAGAACCACAAAACCTCATGACCTTCAGTGTGAACGCTACACAAAGTGTACATAATCAAACCAAAGTCAACACATATAACATGGGGTTGTATTTTGACTTATTGACTAATACTACCTCTTCATTGCTTGATTTAAGACCGTTAGTTTGAATTAACACCAGAAAGTCAAAACATTTGTCAAGAAGTGGAATAAAACATAAGTTCTACTTGACTTTAAGTGGCAGGAAAGTATACGTATTTTAAAAAAAAGATTGTGGCTTATAGTCCAGAAAATACGGTACTTAGCAAATCTCTACATAAACGGACAGAATGAAACATGCAAAGATGGAGGATTTTCTGTCCTCTCTCATCGACTCAAGAATTGCATATTAAATCACTTTGATTTCTTCTGTTTTTGAACTGATAAAGTGTACAGTTACATGTGTCTCCTACATGTTTCCTTCCGTTTGTCACTGTGTCGTGTCCAAACCGCACACATTAAAACGTGGGGGGAAAAAACAAACAAATACACAAAAAGGCATTATGTATACCTCATAATAAAGCCTGCGATTCAGTTGGACTGCAATGCAAACGACATGTCAAATGCATGTGTATCACGCTGCGCAAATCTTGCTCACGGAAAAGCTCAGTCTGCGTGTGGGTGTGTGTTCGTATCTGGTGCTGTTCAGAACACATTCAAATGCGTTTGTTTGGGGGGGGATAAATGAATGCCACAAACATCTTGTCATTGTGCAGCGCATTGCTGACGAAAAAAAAAAAAGAGAGAAAATAATGGAATTGTTTTTTTGTGTTCTGAATTAAATACAGTGCGGTGAGTCAGTTTTCCAATCCGCCGCGACGCAATTAAGAAAATATCCAATTTGGAATCAATCTGTGGTTACTGATAGAAGGAGAAACAAACAGTTACTATAAATGAAAACTCAATGTCTTATACAGTAGGATGCTCAAAATCAGTAATAACAGCAGATTAGGTGGGAAAGAATAAAACACCGTTGGATCCCCAAACACGCATTTTTGGCACTATTTGTACCGTAATTGGCTACGCGGGAGAAAATCTTAAAGATGAGTCACGTTTCAGATCGATTCAACCGTTTCCTTGGCAACGGGTCTATTTTCAGAGTCCCTCCGTGCTTTCTGGGGCCCGACGTTTGGTGTGCAAGAAAACCACTTTGGGTGTAATTTGTTATGACAAAGTAGCGTTTTGCTGGAGCGCAGCTTGCGACAACTGCCCAGCGGAGGGAGGAAGTCAGCCGCCAACCCGGACGACATCATTCTGGAGACAACAACGTCTCCCTTTAAAAGTGGAGTATATTTACTGATTTTTCCGAACATCTCAACGGCCATTTAGAGAGACAGCCCCTCAAAGAGCGAGGTCACCAAGACGCCAGCGGTCTACATGTCGAGAAATGGTCACAGTTGGGTCAAAGTGACGGCAATTCATACCTTGATGGTCAAACCTGAAATTGATTGTTCTACTTTGAACAGAAATTTAGTTTAAAAAAAAAAAACAACTAAATTTGTCATTTAGTTTTTATAAAAACAGAGGGTGAGTTTTATAAAACTCTTCTAAATCTTTTACAACAAAACTAGAAACAGCATTTTCAGTGCCTTTTTGTTGAGACGGCTTCACAATTGAGGCAGGCAGGAAAACAGCAAAATGCAGCTTAAAAAATATACTCAATTGTTTCTGCACTGATTGCACAGTGGTCTTTAACATCTTCTAACTACCGGAGGGACGTATGGACTTAGAATTTTAGCACAATACTTTGTGGTACTATTGTGATCCTGATAAAAATAGATTAAAAAAAAATATCAATGACTTCTTTTTTAGGTAACTTCATGGGACGGTATTCATAACGCCACCAATGCTACTCTTGAAAAACATTCCCATTAGAAATAGGCTTCTTCTGGATACAAGTTATGTAAAGAATGTGGGATTTAGTTGCACACTGCAACTGCATTTTATCATATTTTCACATTCATGATTGACATGGCCAAGATATTCCTCCTCTGTCTCGTGCTATAATGCCACAACGTACAGGGACATTTTTAACAAATATTTAAAACAGACATTTTTATAAAAACGTCACTTATTGCTGCTTTAATATTACAGAAAAAAATATCCCCACTGCATGATACTCCTACTGTGGATCCTACAGGCGTCATTTTAGTGCATTAATACTAAGGTCTGCCATATATTTTAGATTTTTTGGGGATAAAAATGTTCAAGTCTTGTCCTTCAACTTCTAATCATGCACTACTTTGTGTCCAATCCTTTTTAGTGCAAACTAGATCGAATACCTGAGCTTTTTCACAAAATGTAGACTAAAGTTATAGAGTTTGGACGATGTAATGTTGCCATTATGATTTTTCATATATTGATCCATGTTTCTGCTCTGATCATAACGTTTATTTAGTCGATTTGTTTACTTTGCTGAGCAGCTCTTAGAAAAACCACCTGCTATACTGGATTGAGTTTATCCTCCGAGGTGGGTCTGACTTTAAAACCGAACTCAAACGATTAAAGCTTGACTGCTTGTTCTTTTTTTTTTTTTTTTTTTCAGCTTTCATTGGGTAGGAACGGAAATTCTAATTACATGAAATATTTAAAACGAGGCACAAACAAAATCCGCACATCCGCTTGTAATCTGCAGCCCCCACCGCGTCGATAAATCAGGCTCAGCCTCCCTGCAATTACCCTCCTATGATCAGGGCAGACTGCTGGAGGCCTCGTTGAATAATGGAGCTAATGTGTCCCGGCCAGCAGGCAGCGTGTTTATGCCTGGATCTCACCAGCAGGGGCCCCCGCACACGTCCAGGCCCCTCACGCAGGAGCGGCCAGACGAACTCAAAACGCTCCAACGTACGGACACAAGCCGGAACATCGACTGTGTTCTGTTAATGAGATTAAAAAGTCTGCTTGTGACAAGCTTTTTTCTTTTTTTTTTACATTAAACGTTGACAGCTGGAAAATGCAACATCATCTCCAGACGTTTATTAATCACGATGGGGGCAAGAGTAGCCTATTTTGTGTAATTAAAGTTTCAACGTCCTTTTAAGCCGTGTTAAAATGAAAGAATCTGAGCTACAGCTGAATGTGACGAAACTTTATTAAGCTTTTTTTTTTTTTTGTGAGGTACAATTAAAGCAGAGAATGCTTTTACTTTCAACATGCCTGTCGGTTCAGTGACACTTCAAAAAAAGAGAAAAAAAACAACAAAAAGAAGTAAAGCCGAGTTCAACCTCCATGATGTTTATAATTATTTCTCAGCACAGCCGGACCAAGTCATTAGCTGCCTGGACCCCCTGCTGGAAGTGAAGGTTCACTGAACAGGTTGAGAAATGGGATTGTTGTAAAGAGACAGCAGCTGCTTTTACATTAAAAATGTGCACAAAACTTTGCCGATATTACGCGAATGACAAACCGCCCCCCCTGCCCCCCAACCCCCCTCCACACACACATACACACACACAATTTTGCAATAGCAGTGTTTCCATTAAATAAGAAACGCAATTAAAAGTCCATCCATCCACTGCACAGCTTTCAAGACCCATCTCCTCCTCAGCGTCAGTTTCTAGGTTTCCGTGCTTCCACCTCACTTCGGTCCCTCAGCTCCTTCAGACTAGCCAGCAGCAATCAGCAAACACCTGATGGAACTGCGCATTTCCTGAGCTCATTATAAAAGCCACTTCTCAGAGAAACACCGGTAGAAATGGTGTTTATAGGGTTAATAGAGGAACCCTGTTGTAATGACTTCCTGAAGGTGGAGTTTCAGAAAGAACAGAAGCTTCTTAAAGAGACAGAAGCCCAATTTCAAGGTGTTAAATTATATAATTCAAATTCCTCTTAAGTCGTATTTGATATGACACATTTTTTTCAACTGAAGGTAATAACGTCACTTGACTGTGCTAAATCATGTGCTATAAAATTATACTATATGCCCAAAAAAACACAATATTTCCCTTTTAAAAAGCACACTCTACACATGATCAGGAAGAAAGCGGTTCACGAACGTTAAGACTCTGCTGAATGCTGACCCAACTAAAGTGACTCAGATCATTCTAAGTTTACTGTATGTATTTCCTAAGGTAAAATCTGGATCATTTACGTGTTTAATAAGGGATGTTACAGATCGTCATGTTTGGGTCCAGGCCTCCTCCGGCCTCCTTCTCTCTCGTGCCTCTGCTCTTTCCCTCATATCGCCACCAGGCCAGAAAGAATTCAGAAAGCCCTAAACCTCTTCAACATCAAAGTGTCAAAAGTAAAGCTTACTTAAAGCTTTTTCTTCCAGGCACTCCTGGCCATGCCAGCAGGAGTAGGATTACGTTGGCATGAACTGGCACATGTCAGCACACGCTGGGATGAGAGCGATACCAAAGTAGATGGCTGCCAAGTTACTGAGGACTGCCAAAAAAAACTTCAAATGACCGCTCTCTCCTTCTCTGCTCCCGGTTTGCCATCCACTCCTTCCTTGTTAGAGTCTGCCGACATATTTATTGACCCCATCCCAACTCCACTTTTGCAAGGGCCTGCTGTCGACTGTCATTTCATTTGACCAACAATTCATAACAATTGGCTCGCGGTTCACCTTGACGGAATGTTTTCTTGTGTGAGAAAAACAGATAGGGGGGCATTAATTGAACACCAGAACAGAGAACATGTTTGGTTCTTCCAGAAGAAGAACCACAAAGCGACTGTGAAACATGGAGCAGGATGTGTCATGTTCACTGTCACAAAGTTTTCCATGAATTTAATTGCGTAGCAGAGGGTGCGTCAAGAAATGTGAGATGACAGGAACAAACAAGACAACGCAGAACTGGACCCTGCATCATAATACTGACCCAAAACACATCAGTAAATCCATGAAGGATTAAAATGGAAGTAGGATGTAAAATCAACTTTGAGCTTTACATCATGTTAAAATGTCAGAAGGGTCTTAGAGCTGTCCATCATTAAAAAAAATATTGAAAGTATTCCCTTGATTCTTTCATGCATGTTTGAGAAATTCGTTCGTCTCCATGACAACCGTTAAGTTGCGTAAAACGCCTAGGTAGACCAAGCTCCACCTTCAAGGTGCAGCAACTCCTCACAGCTGCAGTTTCCAAGCTTTCAGAGCTTCTGCTTCACAGAACAACAATCCCACTCAGCTCCTTTAGACTAGCCAGCACCAATTAGCAAACACCTGGTGGAAATGCACACCTGTTCAGTGCATGATAGGAGCCACTTCTCAATAATAACGTTGCTCAATAGAGGAGCCATATTGTGATTACTTCCTGAAGGCAGCGCTTCAGAAAGAGCGGGAGCTTCTTAAAGCAACAGAGGCCCAATTTAAGTTTGTAATTTGTTAAATTACAAACTTAAATTTCTTTTAAGTCATATGTGATATATACAGTATATTTTTAACAACTCAAGTTGACATAGCTACTGTGCTATAAAAGGACACTATGTGCCTGGAAAATACATTATTTTAAGAAAACAAAAGTCCTAAACTCAGATTTTGGTCTTTTTGAGATGCACTGGGATTACTTTAAATAAGATGTAAATGATGGAAAACCCTGAAATGTCTTACAGCTGGAGGTAAGGAGTGAGAGAAGTGATGTCAGAGACTGGTAGATGGGTCAATAAAATGGCCTAACCCTAGCTAGTGGGAGGCTGAATGTTGTTTTTTCCTCAGTTAGACTATGTTTTTAAGTCGAATATTTTCATTTTCTGAATTAAACAACTGATTTAAAACTCTCTCGTGAAAATGTGTTAAATCTACAGTATGCAACTTAAAAACTGCATTTATTTGTTCAAACTATCTCTATGCATTCATTAGTTAGGTTACTATAGCGATCAAAACCAATTACAGGAGGAGGGTTTTAGTGCTGTCAATCACCCTCTTGTTTTCTGACCTAGCTGTGTATTTCTGTAGTTCGCACCGGGAGAAGCAAGAGAAGCTTGATTTAAAAAAAAAATTTCCCACAGATTATCCGTCTGAAACTGTCACAACATAAAGATTATTTTAACAAATATGTGAAAAAAAAAAAAAAACACATTTTGTATGAACGTTACACACTGGAGCTGTAATAAAGAACCATTCATGTTGTGTTCGAAAATGTGGTGTTTCAAAGGTGAGCATAGAAACCGTTCTTCTATGCTCACCAGCAGTTTCAAATAGGTTAGACTATTTTCTAATGGGTTAAATGGGGAAACTGCAGCACTCAAAGAGACATTTCCTTTCTGAAGTCAACCAGGCATTAGACATACAACCAACCTCAGAACTATCAGCAAGAATTCAGCGTTCGAGGAAAATATCAATCTACCACTCTCTTCTAAAATGATATGGGTTTTCTGATTCCAGCTTTGATGGTTTTATATGTTGATTCAGACCCGTTAGCTTCTCTATTGTGTTGTAAACCGCACTGCTGGTGGAAGTCCTGACGTCCTCCTCATGTTAAACCAAAACCGACTGTTTATAATGTATCATTTGCTGCTAAAGACATTTTGATTAAAACGTCTTCCAAAAAGTCGCATGCCAAGAAAATGCTAACATGTGACCTTTGTGTCAAGACAGTGCAACACAGCCATCTTAAAATTATAGCAAAGGCGTTTAAATATAGAGTGCTAGAAACAGTTTAAAATGCCAGTAAATTTGCTACTCTGCATTAGCCAGCATAAGAATCCTTTCTGCAACCAAATCATACTGCATTTAATCCACTTGGCTGATGAAACAGTGAACATGCCTGAGATCCATAAGGAAAAGGCGAGTGAAAATGAAAGAGTGCTAAAATATCACTAATAATCTGAGAAATGCTGCATAGAATCAACTCAATGTTTTGAACTTGGATAGAGTTTCTCTAGTCGCCAGTCAAAGCTGTTTTCACACTGAAAATTTCATTCAGAAACGCACAAACACTCATAACCCAATATGCAGGTCAGGGGGAAACTTATGGAGGACTGCCTTACCCGAAGTCAAGGGAAACGTCTGTAATCCGACCGGCAAGTTTCTGATTGCAAAGGAACTATTGTTCACACTGAGCCATTTTTGCAACAAGAAAAAAGAGAAAACTTTCAGTTCCAAGATGTGAGGGACCAAACTCAAACGAGGACAAAAAGGTGTTCAAAAATAGAAATATTTCAATTTAATTCTTCAAAAAATGGTAACAAAGATTAAATACAAAATGAATCAAAAAGATAAGTAACAAATTTGGGCCCAATTTAACAGAGGTC
>CAEGAD010087434.1:0-23509 GCA_903067055.1 Poeciliopsis paucimaculata | reverse complement strand
GGTTCAGGAACCTTTAATCAGGTTCAGGAACCTTTAATCTGGTTCCAAAACCTTTAATCAGGTTCAGGAACCTTTAATCAGGTTCAGGAACCATCAGCTCCAGATCTCCGACTGCTGAATCTGACTTCAGGTTTGGTTTCTTCTGGATTAAATGCTGAGTATGGTTTGGTGTAATCCCTGTCTAAGTCGACCATCGTCTATAATTTCAGTCCTGAACCCTTGTGGCGCGTGTTGGGGTGGGGTCGGGTTATCCCTGACCTTTAGAGACGCCCTCGCTCCGACAGGTGTCCGGCCTCGGCGTTGGCACGGTCACCAACCCAGCTGAAGAATCGCTGGAGGAACGTTGCTCTGGATTAACTGATCTCTGCGCTTCAGCTAAACGTTTCATCCCTAAATGTTCTGATCAGGTTTGGTTCCTCCTCCCAGGGGTCAAAGGTCAGCAGCGTTAGTGGCATACTCTCTACGTACCCCGCCTGCATGGCCGCCATCTCCCTCAGAGTCTCCTCTGAGTACAGGCCGATTGGGGAGTTATACTGCCCCCGGTGGCGGGGGCTGGGCGCCGCACCGCTCCTTCCTGGAGAGCCGGCCGCTGCAGGCTGGGGCGGCGCCGACGCACGGCCGTTTACCTGAGGCGCCGGGCGGAGGAGGAGACATGAGGGATGATCTGAGGGACAGACTCACAGCAGGACTTATCCAGCTTAAAACTAGAATCATACTTTGCTAAAAAAAATTTAAATCTGGACCATATTTAACAATTTGGTTGGTATAGTTTATCTTCAAATTATCAGATTTATGTTGAGGATTTTTGGTACAACAGAAATAAAAACTGCAACTAAAATCACTTTCAACAATTAAATGGTGATGGTTTTATCCTAACCCTAAACATTTACATAGTCTGTTTCCCTCCTGATGGTCCGGTTGACCCGGTTCTACTAGAACCAGAACATCTGCCGTTCTGACCCAAACCAACCTGTTCCCCTCCTGGCCTGTGGGGGCGCTGCACCAACAACCACTGAAGGAAACGACACAAAAACCTCTGAAGACACTGAGAGCAACTTCCTGCTTCACCAGATGGAAACAAGATGGAGGCGTCAGATTTGGCTAAAGACCAGGAGCCATTTCTGCTGCTAGCGCTAGGCTAACATGTTAGCTTTGGTTGGATTTACCCAGAATGCCCTGCTCTGCTGGGGATGATTTGTCTGACTGTACATTGCTGCTTTAATTTAAATCTATCAGTTTTCTATTGTTTGATTATTGGTGCAGCAGGCAGATTGATAATCCAGCAGCAGAAATAGATCAACTTTCATTTTTAATAAATCTCAGAACATCAGAGTATTGTGAAAAGTTTAATATTTCTCACCAGTCATCTCAGAAAGTGAAAAACATTTTAAATAGATTCATCTCACAGAGACTAAAATATTTTAAGCCTTTATGTTTTGCAGTTTTATTGGTTAAGGTTTCAATCAGACTGATGAAAAACGGATACTTGAAGAATAAATGTGAAGTTTCTGTAAAGTACATGCTCCTCTATGCTCTTATGACTGGGTTGGGCTCCTCAATTAATCTCCATGGCAACCAGGCAGCTGCAGCCATAATCATGACATCACTCTGTGTGATGGTTCACTGTGAGACGACTGGTGAGACGTTTCCACTTTAACTCATTCTGAGAGTTTGAGATGTAAGTAGCAGTTCCTCGTGTCGCCACTGGAGGCAGCAAAGAGTTTCTGAACCATGAGAAGCTGATGCTTCAGTGAAGCTGCAGTCAGGGGGCTGAGCTACCTGCTGGTGAGGGATCATGGGAATCACAGCGTCCATTCTAGGCGGCGCCATGGCAACAGGACGCTTCGACCTGCGGAGGAAAAAACATGAGAGCGCTGCTGGTTGTGCAGGTGAGGCGACCTCAGGTGACCTCTGAGGCGACCTCAGGTCCTCACTTGGTCATGGTGAGCGCCAGGCTGTAGTGCGCCATCTTGATCTTGTTCTGGGCGTCCAGGTGGGTCATCCCCTCGGTGCCCACGCCGTCGATGGCCACGATGACGTCGCCTTGGATCAGGTTCCCCTGCGCTGCCTTGCTGCCCGGCGTTATCTGTCTCAACAGAGAGAACCGGGCCAGAGCACACAGAACGGGTCAGCGCCACGGTGGATTACCGCTGGCATTCCAAGAAACAATCAGTGGAATGAGAACAGATCGATTCATCATCCGTTCACTCAGATTACTGTAATCTAGGGACAAATAATCTCGCTGGGAGACAGAACCGGGTCAGAGTGGGCTGAGAGGGGAGAACCGGACCAGAACCTTCCGGAACTTCTCCGACCCTCCAGAACCTCGTGACCCCAGCTCAGCTCCTGGTCCGATTGGCTGCCGGATTAATCAGAACCAGATCGTGGAGTTTAACAGGAAGCTGCTCACTGAGCCCGAACAATGCCGGGCCTGTTCGGCGGCGCTGCGGCCCGGTTTCAGAGCCTCTCTGACCCACATACGGGTCGCAGCCTGCATGGCTCACATTTCCCAAGAAACGGACCGGGTCGGACCGGCTGCCATGATCCCTGGTTCTGGTTGGTTCTGATCAGCTGGTCCAAAACGTTTCAGCTGCATGTAGTTCAGATTCAGACATTTCTCTGATTTAACCTGAATAGATTCATTTATTTTGGTTTCATTAATCCCTGAACAGGAAGAGAAGAATCATAATTTAACAAATAAAAGTTTATTTACCTCTAAACATAAAACCAACAAACACAGAAAAACACCCAGAAATATTTATAAAATCATAACATTCATCATGTTTTAATAAAGTTATTAGATATTTGATCTAGTTTCAGTTCAGTTATTTAAACTAGTTAATCTGCCTGAAGCTCTTTGTTGAATTTTTTTACTTAATTTTATAAAATATTCCTGTCACTGTTTCTCGTTTCCATAGCGATCAGGTTTCTGGGTCATTTATGTTCAATTATTATTTTTAAATTATATTTTACTGTAGTGACCACCACTAGTTAAAAGCTAGCTATGCTAACCCTAAAGCGCTAATCATAAACATTAGTTCTGCTAATGCTACGATGCTAAATTGCTCATTTCAGCTGTTGACTGATGCAGATCTGCTCTCAGCGAGCGGCCATGTTTTAACCAACATGGCCGACAGAGCAGCTGCTGCTTCTGCTGTGACCTTTAAAACGTTGTTGATGTTTATGTCCTGCAGCAGACGTTTAATCTGGTTTCTGACGTTTTAATCCCTGATGTCCCATTAGGCTGTGATCTATGGCGTTCTGGCTCCGACGTGAAGGGTTCTGGTTCTGGTTCTGGTATGGATTCTCTCTCAATAATCTAATATTTTTGATTTATGGCCTTAAATCTGATCTGCCTAGCTTCAACCCTGAGGTCTAAAACGCTTTAAAAGAGATAAATATTTATGTTTCTGTATTTGTTTGGTATAAAGGTGGTGGGTTTCCTTCTGACCTCTGACCTCTTCACTACAGGATCCACCTGGATCCCTGCAGGTCTAATTTGGGCTCTGCGGATGTGGGATGCCCCCGCTGCTGTAATGGGAGCTGTGCTCGCTGGCCGGCTCGGCGCTGGCCGGCTCGGCGCTGGCCGGCTCGGCGCGCTGGCCGGCTCGGCGCTGGCCGGCTCGGGTTACCGCCGGCTCGTCTTTCGCTGTAAAGTTTACAGGAGCAGCTGAAGCTGCAGGAAAACCGACGCCTGCAGGGCAACAAGCCGCTGCGCTCTGCAGCAGCAGCAAGACATGAAACAAAGATCAGCAGAAATCAGAGGAAAGAAGAGAAGAAATGAAAACATTCCCTCTGCCTCACTAGATCCAGATCAGCTGATGGACAAACCAGTTTAAAGGGAAACCAGTTCAGATGTTTGGAGAGTCATTACTAAAGCTACAGTCAGAAATTAACAGCAATAATTTGAGTAAATTTTTTAAGTCATACTTTTGCTGCATTTCATACTAAATATTTCGCTTGGAACTAAAAACTAAACATTTAGTTTAATCTAAGTATTTAGTAGCACAGCTGCAGCATGGAGCTGAATATTTAACTCCTCGTCAACCATTTTGTTGAGAAGTTCAATATTTCAATCTCCATATCCAGCTAGCTCAGAGCTAACTGTTTAGCTAATGTGGAAAATCCCCCCTACTGAGGGGAAGTGGACTGTCAAAGTAAAAGCCTGCTAACATCTGAATCGCTTCAGTTTCTGCAGATGAATTAACATTTAGTTGGTAAAACGTAAATATTTAGCTCGCTAATTAAATATTTTGCTTTAAACTGTGACATTTATGAATGAGTGAATCTCATGGTGAACGTATGACTGAATAATGAAGAACCCAAATTATAGCTGCTAACTGAAGTTCTGCTCAGCAGTTTGGCCAAATGATCCAAATCTGTCTATTCTGACTGAACTCCTGAACTGGATCACAAGGCCGGTTCTGGTTCTGTTAAACGGGTTCATCAGAGCAGCTGGTACCACCTGGGCTTCTCTGCAGACTTACCAGAACTTTCCTTTCTCAAAGTTTTAATTCATCCTGATGAACAGAACCTGTCAGATTTCTGCCTCATATTCCTCCAGAACCTTTTACTGGACGGGTTTCCACTCAGAACTTAACCCAACAGAAACTTTATACCAGAACTTTCCTGCAGTTTGGACTCATAAACAAGGAACCAGAGAAAACTTGATGTTTGCTCCAAAACGGTTCTTCTGGTACCAAGAACCCGATCTGTCCTGGTACCAGAGACAGCGCCACCTGCTGCCGTTTCCATGGTAACGCTGCTATAAAACAGACCAAAGGATCCCCGGCTCCTGTTGACCGACTGCAGCTTTGCTACAGCAGCAGAAAGCCTGCTGGTTACCATGGCAACATCAACCTTTAGTTTATCTGAACCTCCTGCAGACCGGACCAGAACCACCTGAGGTTCTTCCAGGCTAATTTGGTGGGAGTAACTTTGATTTTAAAATGGTAGAACTGTGATGGTTCTGACCCATAAACAGCTGATGATGCCGTCAGAACATTAAATAATCCAGATTAATAAATAAATCAAAGAAATTCATTTTTCCAGGAGCGCTTCATGTCTCTGATGGTTCTGGTTCTCCTGACACCTTCAGAACATTTAAAGTCCAACATCAGTAGAACGTCAAGAACCGTAGGAGGTTCTGACATCTGAACCAGGTGGCCAGAACCAGAACCGAGCTGCTGCGTCCCTCTGGATAAAAATGTTCGGTCCAAATCGACCAAAACATAAGAGGCTTTGTGAGAAGCTGGTCCACAACAGAACCATCAGATTATCAGATCGGACCAATAAAAATGTCTTTATGACAGAACGGTTCTACTGGACCGATCAGAACCTTTCAGAAAACACTCATTTCTAACGACATGGGCTGCTACTGAGAGCTGGGACACTATGAGTGGGAAGTTCAGTGGAAGGAAAAATGTAAACTCAGCCGTCGATCAGAACATTTTGCAGCTTTTCATCTTCCCTCTGATGACAAGTTTTAAGCAGATGCTGATTTCAATTTCCAGCAGGACTTGGTACCGACCCACATTACAAACAGTACCAGACAGGCCAGAACCTTGTAGAGAATAAATGGACTGATGTCAAGGGGAAGAAAGACGGCAGAACCAACGATGCAGATGACCTGAAGGCAGCTAGCAGTGGAGGACATACTAACGCTACTCGGCTAATAGCTAATAGCAAAGCTAACATTACATTTAGCGGCTTTCCTAACTCTGAAAATGTTTAGCACAATTTGCTTCCCTAAATTAACTGTTCCAGATTCTAAGGCACAAACTTGAAGTTTTAGTTATCAATTTAATAATTCTTCAGGTAGTTGAGCATTTATATTTATGCTCTTATTTTGAAGTTTGGTGTTTCCTCGCCTTGCATTGGCTTATTTTATAAATAAACCGAACAAATAGTAAGTGCACAACAAATGAATGAATGTGTTAGCATTAGCAGAACTAGTGTTTATAATTAGCGCTTCAGGGTTAGCTTAGCTAATTTCAGTTAGCCGAGCCGACCACTGGTCACCGTCAGAGCAACCTCGGCTTCCAGAACCTCAGCAGAACCACTCTTCTGGATTTTTATTGTTCTGGTTTAATGTTCTAGAGTTTCCTTCCAGAGTCACCAACAGAAGACCCCAGTAGAACCAGCAGAACCAGAGCAGATGTCAGCATCTCCTCAGCAGTGAAGATAGAACCGGCTATTCAGAGACCAAGCTCTGGAAACATAAACCCGGTCCAGTTTTAGAAGCTGCAGCTCTGCTTTCAGGGGCCGTGGGGGCCAGGAGGGGCCGTGGAGGCCACGGGGGCCACAGCAGCAGCCCCGACTCAGCAGCCAGTCGTGGGCTGATGGGGAGCAACAAGCAGCTTCACTGCAACGTCTCCCTGATGATGAAACTGGAGCTGGAGGCTGATTGGTTCAGCAAAGAGTCTCAGTCCGACCAGAACCTCTCCATAAGTATTGACACCCTCTGCCGGCTCGGACCCCAGCGGATCAGACCCTGTGCTTACCCTGGAGACGGTCAGCGGCATGTTGAAGTCCTTGCCCCCCTGCAGCCTGAAGCCCCAGGGCCCGGGGCCCGGCAGGTTCACAGTGTAGCAGCTCATTCCTCCAGGCGGATCCTCGGCTCCGAACTGCAGAGACGCTCTGGAAGAGAGGAACCGTCTGAATGGACAGGCAGGAGGAAGGCAGGAGGAAGGCTGAGGAAGACGAGGCGGCGGGGCGCGGCGCTAAGAATAGCCAGGGATCGCAGCGCGGCATTGTGGGAGGGGGCGCGGGCGGGGAGGCGGGGTAGGACTTATATGGCGTGAAAGGAGAGACGGGGAATGCCAAGCTCGCCGTGATTCACCGGGTTAATATAGACCCTCCGATTCTTCCAGACCCTCTACAGGGTCTCCCACGGACACAACCAGGAGCCGGCAGGAAACGTCTCGTTATCTGGAGCTGATAGCGCCGAGAGGTCCGATATGGGAAAGGTCAGCAACAGGAAGCCGAATACCTCACTGGGACCAGAACCAGTTCACTGGCAGAACCAGTTCACTGGCAGAACCAGTTCACTGGCACCAGAACCTACTAGATCCAGTCTTGTCAATCAGCACTGCCCAGCAGTAATCCCTGGCCTTGGTGTGCTAGTTGTTAGCCTACCCAAAGCTAACACTAGCCTATTCAATGCAGCAGCTTCTCAGGTGGCTTTTCTCCTGAATCTGTTTAGTTTTAGGAATGATGCCATAACTGACTCCAGAACCATCACTGACTCCAGAACCATCACTGACTCCAGAACCATCCAGAACCAGGAGCAGAAATGGATCCTCACCAGGGTCCCTGTTGGTTTCAGTCTGGATGACAATCATTAAAAGGACCTCTAATAACAGTTTTCCCTCATGCTAACCCCAACCTAGATCCTAGATGTAACCTGTAACATGCAAACGATGGCATGTAACATGTAACATGTAGCATGTAGCCTGTTGTTCAGGGCGGGGAAGCTGATCCTAGAGCAGCTGGTTCTGCTCAGCGTCGAATGTCATCGACTAAGTTTAGAGAGGAATCTGACAGAGACTCATGCTGAGCCTCTGCAGGCGCCGGATTCATCCTTCTTCCTGGGCTCCTCCCAATCGGAAGAACCTGTGGACCCTAACAGAGATCCACATCAACGGTTCTCCAGAACCGGGCCAGCCTTTGAAGGAAAACCACAGAGAGCTTGAGGCAGAGCAACTGCTCGATCCATCCATCAGGTGTACCTAATAAAGTCGCCCTGTCTGAAAGGTCAGACCGGCTGGTAAATGGAGCGTCCCATCCTCCGGTTCAGGCTGAGTAAAGGTCAGCTCTGCTGCGCCATCAGCCTGACAGAACCAGCAGAACTGGACCAGAACCAGCAGAGCAGCTGACTGGAGAAATGTTTTCAGTCTCTGAACTAAAAGCTGCAGCCTCTCACAGAAACAGGCTGATGACTTTCCTCCTGGGCCAGGTAACCCCGCCCCGGCTCTCAGCTCCGCCCAGCAGGGCCGCCCTGTGCACAGGAACCAGCAAACACCCCGGAATCAACCCGAACCTGTCGGGAGGGCAGCTCCGTTCGGTTCCGACAGCAGCTGCCGGCTCAGCGGGGGGGAGGCAGCGCGGTGACCCGGGGAAGGAGCAGTGCGGCGGGCGGCCGCAGCCGGCCGGTCCCGCTGCTGCTCGGGCTGAACGGTACCGTACCTGGCTGGGAGGACAGGTCTGCGGCGGTCCGGGATCCAGCTCCGGGCCCGTCCGGACTCCCTGCCACGGAGCGGAGGGGCGGGGGGGAGAGGGGGGATCTACAGGGGATTTTCATTAACGGGATTTTGATTTAAAGAGACAGGAGCCTCAGAGCGACTGTAAACACACACACACACACACACACACACACACACACACACACACAGCTTCATTAAAACACAAATAATACAGAATTATAATATAAACTCCATAAAGTATTCATACGGAGTCCTGTAAGGGACATGTGGAAATCTTTTTTTATGCTCACTGCAATATGCTGGTCTATTTTCTATACAGTCACAAATATCAGTTTAACATTTAAAGAGCCTCAGTGTTTATTCATAACTGTTAGGAATCGATTTATTCCTTGCATGTTTGTTAACGGCCCTTAAAACCGACAGATTATATATTACCTGCGATAATAACGAGTCCAAATAGTCTGAATGTATTTTTATTTCTTTCCTTCTGACGGAAAGTTTCTGTTGATCAGAGGTTTGTGATAAATTTCTATCCTAAAGAAAAAGATCAGCCAAACCGCGCTGGTCGGTCGCTCCTCTTCTGCTGCCGTTAAACACTAAAATGGCTTCCATAACTTCATCATGGAAAAAAACAAGCAACTTTTTTCGCTAAATAACCGAGAAACAAACATGGCGCTCCCGCTCTCACATCTTCAGCAGGTCAAGTACAAGGCGCCAAACTAGTAGGCCTCGGTCAAAACGGAGATGATTTCAGGATAACCGTAAAAGTCCTTCATGTTGGCCGCAGGAACATCCGTGTTTAATCCGGGTTTCAGTGGATGAACATCACACCGCCTGCTTCTTCTGTCCGAGCCGCCTCTATTATAAAACTATGCTGACGAAGCTGCGCCATGTCTCTAGCTAGCACAGCGCATGCGCCACACGCTCATAAATAACAAACATGGCGGCGTTCGGAAGGGTTGCCAGATCTGAGTTTCTAGTCCAAATGCTACGTGAAACCGGCATAACTGAAAAACAACAGTCCGTATCTCCACCTCTACTAACGCTAATGCTAATAGCACGATGTGTATCATCCTTGGTTTATTCTTCATATAGTTTTAGAATAATTTAGAGAAACACAATTTTGATAGATGAAATTATTGAAATGTCATTAATTCATTAAAACTCTTCACTCTCCATTCTGTTTTTTCATCCATCTTTAAGTAATAAGATGGATTATTATAATAAGATGGAATAAATAATAAATTTATTATTTGAATAAGTACAAGAAAATTACTGAAATACTTTTTCTTTATTTTTGATTCATTTATGCAAAGTCAACAGACTTTAAATAATCAGTTTGGATTTCATTTCAGTGAAAATCGTGAGCTTCCTGTTCTGATGTTTGTGAACTAACTGAACTTTATTTCCTGGTCGGGATTCATCCCTGTGCAGATCACCTCCATGGAAACGGAGACACTCAGCCTCGCCAGTCACATCTGTTCTTCTGCTAACAGATCCAGTTTATATCGACACCGAACAGACGGGTTCTGGAGAATATTTTAGATCCAGGGATGAGATGAAAACCTGGATCTGATCTGAAGGATCCAGGAGAACCAGACTGGAGACGTTCCTGGTCCTAATTCTGCATTTGATTCTTTTTCTCAGAGCATCACTGATTGTTCTAGAACAAAACCAGTCGGAGCAGCTGGGCTGGAGAACGGATCTTTATTTAGAAAAATAAATTGGGTCAACACGGGTCGGCATAAATACTCAGAACATTTACAGCTTCACAAACATTAATATTTATTCTGCAGGTCTGGGAGGTGGCAGAACCACTCAAAGGTTCTGGGCTGAAGGTTCTGTTGGAGGTTCTGGTCCAGTTTTACTGACCAAACAAAGAGCAGAGAAACATTCCAGCTCCACTGGCTGGACCGGACCATCCCAACCCAAATGGGGTCACAAGGTCGTTCACCCGGAGCTCAAACAGTGACATCATGTCAGAACAGGGTTCTGTTCCAGTTCAGCTGGACCAGCTTTGGGTTCCAGAACCAGAGAACATCTAAACATTCAGAACAATAAAAAGTGAAACAGGAAAAACGTCCCATAAAAACACAACAAACATGAACATCTGGATTCCTCCCCTCAGGGGAACGAACCATCAGAACCGACCCTGGACCGGATCTCTTTGGGGTCAGTTAGGAGTGGTTCAGTCGAAACCAACCAATCAGAGCAGAGGACATCTGTACAGGTGTGCAGAAGTTTTCTGATCTGATTGGCAGATAAATCTCATCAGAACCGTACAGCTGGTTCTGCTCCCTCGCCGTCTCAGTTAATCCCGATCCGGATTCTGTCCCGACATGTTTCTGTCTGAATCTGGATTAAATCGTTTAAAGCTGAACTTGAGTCATTTGGTTTGTTTTCAATGACAGCTCAGCAGTGGTAGGCACTGCTAGCTAACAGGTTAGCTGTGCTGATGCTAAAGCACGAACCCTACATATTAGTTCCATTAATGCTAAAATGCTAATCATAAACATGAGTTCAGCTAAGCTAATGTGCTAACCACAAACTTTAGTTTCACTAACCAGAACCATTATTTCCTGTAATGCTAAGTGCTAACCACAAGCATTAGCTTTGCTAAAGCTAATGCACAAACCATGACTGTTACTGCCATTAATGCTAAAGTTCAATTTCAATACATTATCTGGTGGAGGCTAACATTAAAGCGTTAAACAAAACATTAGCTCAGCTACTAGTAGATTAGCAGATTAGCACCCACCACTGCAATTTGTTTAGTTTTATTTAGTTTTTATCTAAAGGATTTCATATCACAAAACCTTTAAACCCTGGAATCAGGTCTTTGTTTATGACTGTCTAACCCTAACCCTAAACCTACCCTGTCAGATATTATTTACTTTAGTTTTTCCCTCAGTCTTCATGAAGGTTGACAGATCTTTTTTGCATTAAAATAACTTTAAACTTGAATAATTTATAAACTCTGGTTTCATCTGCTGGGATCTGAGCTGGTCACATGGCTGGTGGGCGGGGCTCTACCCGGGCCCCGCCCCCAGGACGCCGCTGGAGACTTTGGGCCGTGACGTCCGCGACCCGCTCCGACTGATGGACAGAAAGGGACTGGTCTCTGAGGTGATGACGATGCTGGGGATCCGGCCGATCTGTCCCCTCATCAGGTGTCCCTCTGAGGTGTCCCCACTCTGTCCAGGGAGGCAAGGACATAGAGGTCAGAGGTCAGAAGGAGGAGAACATGGAGGGGACCGCAGCTAATGGGCAGTTATCTCTCACATTTGGGATGCTGCTGCGTTCGCTGACTCCTCCCATGGACATGGTGTCAAACGACGTCTGGAGGAGACAAAGAGACCAGATGTCAGCTGGGACAAACCTGCTGGACTTCTCTGAAGTCCAGAAGGACGAACTGGAACAGGTCCTGGTCAAGCAGAGAGCTGGAACCAGGAGGTCCAGGTTGGTGTCCTGAAGGCCAACGTCCCTCCAGACGTCCCACAGATGGCGCCATAACAGAGTTCAGACGAAACAAATCTGAAGTGAAGCCAGATCCAGATCCAGATTTACCTTTTCAAAGATTCCTGAGTCGTGGTTCCTCAGTTTGGCCTTGAAGCTGGTCGACCGTTTTCCGCCTGGCGGCTCGGCGGTGTCTCTGCTGATGTCACAGGAAACCTGGCGACTCGCCGGCCGCGATCCCAGACTGGACATGTCGGCCTCCGTGTCTGTCAGGCCCTGCAACGGGAATGCTAATGCTCAGCGCTACTTCCTGTTTGCAGAGGAAACGCTCAGCGCTACTTCCTGTCTGCAGAGGAAACGCTCAGCGCTACTTCCTGTTTGCAGAGGAAACGCTCGGCGCTACTTCCTGTTTGCAGAGGAAACACTCAGCGCTACTTCCTGTCTGCAGAGGAAACGCTCAGCACTACTTCCTGTTTGCAGAGGAAACACTCGGTGCTACCTCCTGTCTGCAGAGGAAACGCTCAGCGCTACTTCCTGTTTGCAGAGGAAACGCTCGGCGCTACTTTCTGTTTGCAGAGGAAACACTCAGCGCTACTTCCTGTCTGTAGAGGAAACGCTCAGCGCTACTTCCTGTTTGCAGAGGAAACGCTCAGCGCTACTTCCTGTCTGTAGAGGAAACGCTCAGCGCTACTTCCTGTCTGTAGAGGAAACGCTCAGCGCCACTTTCTGTTTGCAGAGGAAACGCTCAGCGCTACTTCCTGTTTGCAGAGGAAACGCTCAGCACTACTTCCTGTCTGTAGAGGAAACGCTCAGCGCTACTTCCTGTCCATGGAGGAAACGTTGCAGTGTGGGTCTCACCGATTCGCTGTCGGAGCCGGAGGAGAGGCGGGACTTGGCGGCGCTGTGCCTGTATTGGCTGCTGATGTCGGAGCTCTGGCTGGTGACAGTGGAGCGGCGCGTCGACAGGAAGCTGCTGCTGGAGGAGTGAAGGTCACGCAGACGGACGCACAGCAGCGCGCCCAGACACGGGATGTACTTGGCCAGAGCCAGCCTGGAACCACAGAAGAAGAAACTCTGAGCCACTGACACCAGCAGGTCCGACCAGCAGGGGGCGGCGCCAGATCCCTCTGATGGATTCGGGTCATTAACCTGAGCGCTGTAAAAACTCATCCTGTGGAGTTAATTCATGCGCTCCAGTTAGCAGCCATTAGGATGATTCAGGTTTCATCCAGATTAACGTCCTGATCGATCCGATCAGCCGCCGCTTTCATCTGGAGCATCATCTGACCCACTTCCTGTTTATCCCCTCATTCTGAACCGCAGCATCAGACCCGGCGTCTGAAACGGGTCAAAATTTACACAAAATCAACTTAATTATTTGAAAATCAAATCACCCAGGAGTGTGTTCTGCTTTAACAGGCGATTCACTGGGAGGTTTACAGATTTAACACATTTTAATAATGTAATAAATATTAAATAATTACGATTCTTGTTGTAAAGATGACACTGTAATATAGACATAAAATAAATAGAGAAAAAAGAATTACAAATCAAACCAAGCTGCTGCTTACAGCGGGGTGTACAAACTTTTTGTTTTTTCGGGCCAAAATAGTCTAGTCAAATACAGGTGGGCCAAGAAAAAATAATTAATTTATTTTGAGATTTTATGTATTAAAATGTTTCTATTTTTCAAATTATTTTAGGTTTAGTGAAGAAATGTATTTACAGTTATTAAGATTTGGATCATTGGATAATTAGAAAGTTTAATAGGTAAATAAAAGCTGATCTGGGTGCAGTAAAGTTGTTTTTCTAGTCAAACTTTCTGTATAAACGTGTTTCTCCGAATGATAAAAACCTGGTCATAAACAGGTTGGTAATTTATGCTGTACTTTATATTTTCCATTGTAGGAAAATTATCTCTGTAATAATTTTACCCTGATTAAAAACAAAAAGTTTAATAAACAAATTTCTTGAACTGCTTATGGGGGCCAGAACAAATCACCCAAAGGGCCCCAAATGGCTCCCGAGCTGCACTTTTAACATCACTGTCTTAGGGCCTCCGGGCCAGCAGGGGGCCACCAAGAGCGCTGTAGTTTTAAGAAACAACTTGTGTTTAAAGGAAAATGTCAAAGAATTTAAAATGGATCAGAGTTATGCTAATCCAGCTAATCGCAAAATGCTAAAGGTGTGTGGCGCCGCCCTGCTGGCCCAGCAAGTCTCACCAAGTCTCACCTGTACTTCGGGTGTGTGATGGCATAGATGATGGGGTTGTGGATGGCGGAGGCCTTGGCGATGACGGCGGGCACAGAGTTCATGTAGGGGGTCAACATGTCCGCGTACCTGAAGCAGAGCCAATCAGAGCGCCTCGTTAAGCCCTCAGCTGTGTCTGTCAGGCACCAATCTGACAAACCCACGGTTAATGTTTGGTTTCCTAAAAGAGCGCCACCAGCTGGTCAAAAGAGGAGGATTTTACTTGACCTAATAGATTTTTCCCAGTAATCCTCTCATTTCTGGTGAAAGTTTGATCTTTTGTAGTAAAAGATGCATCTGCAGCTAAAATCCTCCTGACATTGTCATGTGAGAAGCTCATTAATACAGCGCAGAGCCGATCTGCTGATGAATTATAGATTAATGACTGGACTGAAAAATGTGATTAACTGGAGATTCTTCCAGAATGTGAAGCAGCTGAAGCTAAAACTGAACTGGGAGTTCTGGTGGAACAAATTTAAACACCAACAAGATTTTTTTTATCTTAAACGTAAAGTGTTTATACTTATTCTTCAGTTTTGGTTTACTGACTGTTCTGTCTATAGAGACCGGGTCACAGAGAAACGATGCTGCTGGCTTTTATTAAACGTAAGGTGTCACCAGAGGCTGTTTGACCAGCTGGGCTCATGACAGGGTGCCGGTTTGTTAAGTCTCTAATTTGCTATAAAAATCTTTACTTTCTGAAATGAAAACTGACCAGAAGACTTTACTATCACTGTATGAACAAACTTCACTTTTCCTCAAGCTTGATTTGTTTCAATGTTTCTTAAAATGATCATAAATATGATGATTAATTAGCTGTGTGTGTGTGTGTGAGCGTCCTACCCTGCGAAGGCGGTGAGGGCGACGGCGGAGTACGGCGACCAGGACACGACGTACAGCAGGATGACGATCAGAGCGATCTTCGCCATCTTCCACTCGTTCTGCAGTCGGTGGAAACTCTTCACCGCGTCCCGAGAGCTGCTGAGCTTCCCCACCGCCCTGCGCACACACACACACACAGTGGGTCAATGGGCCTCCAGCCCCACAGCACCTGAACAGAACCGGGACCAACCGGTTGGTGGAGCGGATGGCTCTGAAGATGAAGACGTAGCAGTAGATGATGATGAAGAGCGGCAGGAAGAACACGAAGATGAAGAGCAGCATGGTGTAGGCCCGTACCGAGGGGGTAAAGGTCATGTAGTCCCAGGTACAGGAAGTGAGGAGGCCTTCAGGTACGTAGGCACCTGGAGTTAGAGAGCGAATCAGATCTGATTTCTGGCCAACCAGCATTTCAGGATCACTTTGATTTGTTTTTATTTGCCGTTTCTTTTTGTTTTCTTTATTTTAGATATTTAAAATTTGGTCCACTTCCAGAGTTAAATGTTCATTAGAATATAAAGTTTATTCATCTTTCAGAATCAGAGCTTTCATTATTTTGTCATTATCACTTTACTGCAACAAGGTCCAAAACCATATTAACATTTATCAGAAAAACTGTCTAGTGATGGTTATGGAGCCAGGCCCAGTCGCCGTGACGACATCATCATCGCCGTGATGATGATGTCATTGTGTGTTCTCACTCCAGCCGAAGAACGGCGGCAGGCTCCAGCCCAGCGAATACGCCCACACTGCCAGCAGGATGAGGAGCGCCCGTTTCCGTGACAACACGCCGATGGAGATCAGAGGGCGCGTGATGACGAAGTATCGGTCGATGGCGATCACCATCAGCGTGATCATGGAGCAGATCCCAAAGAGTGCGCCGCAGAAGGCGTAGAGCTCGCAGCCTGCAGAGGAGAAGAAAAATGACAGATCAGTCAGTTCTGGTTCTGGTTCTGGTTCTGGTTCCAACACAGAATCATAGCCAGTCTGGACAAACAGAACCAAACACGTTTCTGGTCTCAGTGAGGCTGATGGACAGGAAACAGGAAGAAGTGATCTGAACGCAGCTGAAACCAATCAGGAACCAGTCAGGAACCAATCAGGAACCAGTCAGGAACCAGTCAGGAACCAATCAGGAACCAGTCAGGAACCAGTCAGGGGAAGCAGTTCCAGTTTGCTGCCCCCTAGTGTTCATCCTCTGTAACTACTCTCTAACAGCCGTGTTCAGCTGTCGGTTCTGTAACCATGGTGACCAATGACAAATATCTGGCAGAAAATTTACTTTGAAAATCCAGAAACTGTTAAAATATTTTTAAATTACTGCAAAATGATCCAGAGTCATTTATGAGACATAAACTCCTCCAGTCTGTGGCGCCCTCTGGTGTTGGATGAAGCCCCTCCCCGGGTCCTGAGCTGGTTGCCATGGTTACCTTTCTCTCCAAAGATCCACCTCTTGTTCATGCTGGTGGTGAAGAAGACGGGCGACTGGGTGAGGCACATCAGCAGGTCGGTGACGGCCAGGTTGATGATGAACATGTTGGGCGGCGTCCGCAGGCTGCGGCTCCTGCAGGAGACACAAATACCATAAATACTAAAAACAACTAAATAACACATGTTAAAAACCAACACAACACACAACAAAACTAAATAAATTAACCAAATTTATTAAAATGTAAAGCTAAAAAACACAAACATAAATAAAAACTAAAATAACTAAAATGAAATACATAAATAAATGAAAAACTAAATAAAAACTTGTCTTGCGTCATGGTAATGCACATTTATGCCAGTAGGCGGCGCCTCTGTGCTGTTAGAGATTTAAAACGTTTTGAAAATAATTCCTGTTTCATTTGGTTTTTCATAATTTGGTTTTTAACTGTTGATTTTGAATGAACCAATCATCTGAACTTTTTCTTCTTTTCAGCAGGTTTTTAAATGTTCAATTTAAATGTTTTGACCAAATCTGGGCCAGAAATCCTTAAATTTCATCATTTCAAGAAATAGATTAATATTTTTAAGTTAAAACCAAATACAGATATTTGATTGTAGAAAAGTACAAAAATGATTGAATAACATAAATATACATTTTTATTTTTAAGATCAAAAGTTGATACTTTTTTCTTAAATTATTTGGTGTTGATTTAACCCCATAGGTCCAGGTTAAATTCAGGATTTCTGCCAAATCAGTTTTAAAAGTTTATCTGCAAAAATAAAATATTTTATAAACAAAAATGACCAAATCAAACTGAATCTACCTTAAGTGACACCTGATCAATAACAGCAGATCTGATCAATTTTTATATATAGATACATTTATTTTAACTCTTTCCTCGTTTATTAAAGATGTAAATGTAACAGTTTTAATGTAACGTTTTAGGTTTTCAGATCGTTTCTGGGTTCCTGTTTTAATTTCAGGATGAACTCAGTTTGTGGTTCTGATGGAAGGATTCTGGATCAGAACCATCAGAATTAAATCTGCTGGTTTTCCTCTAAATAAACGTCGGATCGATGAAGCGGACGTCAGAAACCGGGCCGGATCAATCCGTCACAAAACAAAGATGTTCGCTGAGCAGTGATGGATGGGCCGGGTGGATAAACGGAGGCGACACGCTAACAGAACAAACACCTGTTCACCATCTCTGAAATGTGGGCTTTTCTGGAGGAAATTGGATCTTTACGTTTTTCTGTTGTGACAGAAAAATTACTCCTTTTAATTCTCACAGTTAAATTCCTCCAGATCCAAGATCTTTACGTTTTTAGTGAAAAGAATTAAATAATAAAATATTTGAATGAAAGAATAAAATGTTTGTGATCGGCCAAGCAGCTGATGGCAAACATTAAACTTAAAATGTAGCAATGTTTAGAGGACCTGTCATTAACCGCTGCTCACAAACGGTTCTGACCATATTTGGTCGCAGGAAGTTTTCTCTCTACCTGCTGAAGGCGTAGATCACCAGGAAGTTTCCGACCACGCCCGTGACGCCGATGGCCAGGATGATGGAGCCGATGGTGTAGTGGGCGTGGTCAGGGACGTCCACAGTGGGGAACGGCTGGGGGGGCGGGGCCGCCATCGCCACCTGGAGGACAAAGAGCGTTACAGCTAGCTTCATCTCACTGAAGTTTGAAGCTTCAGTTGAAGCTTTGGGTTTTTCGTTGGTAAACTTCCTGATCTGATCGTTACTCAGGAATCTGCAGTGAGATTAATTTTCCCTTCTGATCTGCAGACGGTTCTAATCTCCATCTGTTTCCCTCTGATGTGTGCTGACCTTCAGAGGTTGGAGTTAATTACTGATGGATCAGCTCTGATCATCAGGTTGATCAGCTCTGCACTCTGCTGCTCATGTCTGCCCCACCAAACCCGCCCGTTAACCAACCGCCATCTTTCATCGGCCGATCCGCCGGGTCAGACCTCTGAGGTCAGAAGTTTACATACTTCTCTGCTTCTCAAAACAATCCAGAAAAACATTGATAAGCTGATCAACTGATGAAGGTGTCCTCCTCATCCTCGGCGCCGCAGTCGGTCCTCCAACCGGTCAGACATCAGATTTACACACAAACCCCGAATGCATCGCAGAAAAACGCCCAATAAATCCAAGCAGAGCCTGTGACCTTGGTATCCTAGCAACTAATGGCGAGGCTCAACATGCGGCGACAGCATCGTCTTCCTCATCATCATCTTCTCAGGACCAGTTGCTGCTTCACCCAGATGTTCATTTCATCCTTCTGACGTCACATCAGGTGAACAACTGAACGTCTCAGGATTCATTTCTGCTACATCAGCAAAATCTATAAACTGAGGAAAAAATCAGATGAAACTTTCTGATCCATCGGCACAAACGTTTCTGAACCACAAAACATCACAATAAATCATAAACAGAGATGCAGGAATTATAATTCAACACTAATTATGTTGAGATGGAGGCTGAATCGCCCAGAACTTATTTATTTTGGGCTGAAATGAAACAGATAGAGAACATGGAACCTTTTCCCAGAACATTTGGTTGAATAAAGAGATTAAAGCTGATCTGGTTCCCTAATCACTGACTAGAGAAATTATTTTATAAATGGGTTTAATAATTAAACAGAAAGTAAAAAAACTTGGCTGACCGAGTGTGTCTAAATGTTACCGTAGCAACCGGTTAATTTGTGTTACTATGACAACAGAACCTTGACTGTAAACCAGAGCTGAACTTTGACCCCGTAGCTGCTCCTCCAGTGATCCCTCTGAGGTCAGTCAGGATCAGTGAGGGGTCAAAGGTCAGCAGCAGCCGGTTAAATTTAGCAGCAGCAGAAAAACTCCAGATTATCTCCTGATGCTGGGGTCAAAGGTCAGACTGGAGATCGTTGGCTGTGGTCTGACAGGAAACGCCTCGCTGGGTTTCCGTCCAGAGATTCGCATTAGATTTTTGTTTCCGTTTATGTGGGATGAGGTCACTTCCTGTCTGGACAGGAAGTGGTTCAGCTGGAAGTTGAAGCATCGTAAAGAGTTAAATCTAAATCTTCTCTGGTTTCCCGTCTGCAGGGGCGCCACGAAATAAAATTATATTAATTATAAATGATATAATAATTCAAATAATAAAATTACAGAAAATTATTCTGGAATTTCGAAACTAAACTCAGTTTTTCATGAAAACTTTTGCTGATCCAAAGCTAAAAAGAGTTTTTAATGTTTGTTTTGTTTTAAATTTAGATTTAAATCTGGTCTAATCTGAGGGCTCAGATTAGGATTAGAGTCGGTTTTCATTTCAAATACTTCCAGTTTTAAAGTAATAAGTGACATTATTTTCAATAAACAGATTGTTTGGTTCTGTTTGGGTCAAACATCCCGCTCCGATCCGGTTCTGTTCTGGATGTTCCCATCTCAGCGGGTCGAGCCCTCTCCTGTCTTTGCCCAGAGCTTTCCTAATCCGTCCTGACTGCTGGACAGAAGGTCAAAGGTCAGCAAGACGCAGAGCGTCACAGCAGCTGGAGAAACAGAGGAGCTCGTCCTGCAGGAAGCAAAACGTTTTTAAATGTTCTTAAACATTTTCAGATGTTTTCCTCGGACTGGAGTCCGGATTGGACAAAGCGCTCTGAATCATCGCTGCAGACCTTGGAGCTGAATTCCTCCCGACTCGTCTGATTGTTACCTCTCAGACTCTCATCAGAACCGCTCTGGACCGGCTGGTTCTGCTCACCGGAACAGCAACATGGTTCTGAACAGGTTCTGAAATGAGCTTCATGGGCAGCTGCCCAGGGCGCTATCAGAAGGGGGCGCCACGCAGAAGAATATAACATCTGTCAGTTGAACAGGTTCGCTAGTGCTAGCTAGCGACATAAGCAGCTTGTCCTTCCTCACTGCTGAGGGAAGATTTTACCGTCTGACATTTTGAATCAGATTTGATTTAAACGATTCCTGCTTCGATGGGGAAGCCGAGGATTCTCACGATCTGCTCCGGTCTGAAACACAAACACTGAGCTGGTTCCACCATCTTTCTGCAGCCTCCATTTTGTTTTCACAGAGAGAGCGCCACCTGTCTGCAGAAGATAAGTTTTCACCCATCTAACAAACTTATTTAGTTAAGAATCATAAAGACGTTCAGAATTCCTCACCGAGTCAGAGAAACGGATATAAAACCGGATACAGGAAGTTGACCAGTTGAAGGACAATATCAGCATGTCTGTAAAACATGGCAACAAACTGCTGACCAATCAGAACACGCCTCTCTGTACTGGAGGAGGTTCTACAGAGTTCTGGATCCAGACTGGAAGCAGATGCACTCCACACTTTTCAGATCTGGATTGTAAAATGAAAATCAACATATTAGCTTTGACTTGGACCTCAGCAGCTGATCAGAGGTTCTGCAGTAAACCGTGACTAATCTTCCTGTTTCCACGGTGACCCGGCGGGTTAACGCGCCGCTCAGGCTGCAGGAATGTGAGCGACGGCGAGGAGCTCAAACCGCTCCATAGATGGAGGACCAGCAGGTCCAACGGGTCGGAACCGCCTGCTCCTCTTCTCTGGGTCAGCAGCCCTGATGGCGCCTCCTACTGGCACAATGCTGGAAGGTCAGCCTCAGACCAGGTCCAGTTCAGAATGTTAACTGGTTTAACTGGAGAGGAATAAAAGCCCAGATCCTTCACGCCTCGCTGCTGCTGACACAACGACCCTGAAATAAGCTGCAGCAATGAAGGAATGTGGGCAGAACCAGAACCAGAACCAGAACCCGACCACCAGATGATTAAAGCAACAACTGGAGCTGCATCAAATACCAGCAGATCATCACATTATTACAGGCGGCCATTTTAGAAACTATGCCTGAAGTGAAGCGACTCTTTTCTCCGTCACTGGGAGAAAATAACTGGATTCTGTACTACAGCCGATAAAACAACAGATTCCTTCTCCAGCCGCCGTTACCACCACAGCTTAGCGTCATGACAGAAGTGGGCGGAGCTCCACCTGGTTGCCAGGTGAGAGGCTGGACTTGGCTCAGGGTTGCTAGGTAACAAATTGTGACTCAACAGTTTTGAGATTTTTGAAACAGGTTGTTTTCCAGATGCCAGCAGAACATTTACTGATTCCATTTTATTTATTTATTGTTTTTAATGTGCAGAGGGACTCCAGGCCAGCAGGTGGCGCTGACCAGTAGGAGCGCTCCTCTCCCGGTCCAAAGCAGAGATCTGGCCTCAGATCAGCTCTGATAGCTCCGCAGAGTTCTGGTCCAGATAAATTGCTCTGCTCTGCCTGTGGATGATCAAGAACCTCTCTGAGTCAGAACTGGTTCAGTTCTGGTCCTGTTGGACCAGACCACAAATGTCTGCAGGAAGCAGGATGTTTACTGATGACGGTCATAAATATCTGCTCCAACCTGAACAGTGTAATGTACGCTAATGGTGCTAACAGTTAATTTGCTAATAGTGGAGCTAATTTTTTGCTTAGCGTTTTTGATAACTTTATATGCAGTTAGCGCACTTAGCTTCCTCTAAGCTATTTTTTCAGCATAAATTCTAAAGCGGTAATTTACTCGGTTGATTAGAAAGTTTTCAGTTGAATAAACTTTGACATCTGTGTTTAATTACTCTTCCAGTGGTTAGAGGTTTATATTGATGCTCTTATTTTGAAATGTGTTTACACAGCAGTTCCATTTCCTCTCTTCACATTCTCCTTGTGACACTTCGTGGGTATCAACGTGGTTAAATTTAGCGCTTTAGCATTAGCTCCCACGCTATCCCATGTTGCACTTTAACATCAGCAGAAGTAATGTTTGTGGTTAGCTCATTAGCATTAGCACAGCTAACTTTCTAGCTGGTGGTGAGAACCAGTGACATTGTTTATATGAAATATAGCCAAACAAGAAGGACCATGTTGTTCTGCAGGTCAGGGGTCACAGTGGTGACGTGTCTACAGTTAAATCTCATCTATCACAATCCGTCGAGGCAGAAATGGCGCCCCTCTTCCTGCCGCCCTGAGGCAATCACCCTGACCTCAACAGGACTCACTCCACTGCTGCACATGTACACAAATACTAGCAAAACATTCAGAAACAGCAGAAACACCCTAACACTAACAACAGAGATAAGATTTGTTTTATTTTCTATTTCTCAGACGCTCCTGTCTCATGCTGCCCTGGGCAGTTGCCCATTTAGCCCTCATCAGGAAACTCAGGACCTGAATCAGCACCGATGTTCTGTTATAAAGACAGACTGAATATTTATCCTTTTAAACAGAATTATTGATAAAGTTCCTATTCAGACCCGATGGTCCAAACAACCAGAACCAGCAGCCAGTCAGTGGAAAGTTGGCAGGAAGCAGCAGCACCAATCACTGAGCTTCAGCGACGCATCGACTGATGTTCTGAGAACAAACGTCAATAAGAGAGTAGCGGCTGCAGAGGACAACCTGAACCCAGAGTTCAGCAGGCTCTGCAGGTTCTGCAAGTTCTGGAGCAACAAGGTGAACCCAAACTGGACCCACTGAGCAACAAGAGGAGGAAACACACAGAGACAGAGAACCGGAGCACAAAAACTCTGAGTATAAGTGATCAGCTCAGTTAGCAGGTCCGGTTCTACTGGTCCAGTTCAGTAGGTTAAAGTTCTAATCCAGGTGATAGAAAGAAGATGTTCCATCGTTTACCATGTTAATTATTCTGTTGCCTTTTTCTTTTGTCTCAATTTCAAACAAAAATAAACTTAAAAACAATAAATAAGATGGAAGAAAACAGCTGAACCTCCTGATCTCCCTGCCTTCAGTGATCAATCAATCAACCAATCAATCGATCAATCAATCAATCAGGATATTAGAGGAACATTTCTTCATTTAAATAAATTCAATCTGATCTTCAGTTCCTGATCTCTGATATCAGAGTGAAACATGATCCAAACATGATCTAAACATGATCCAAACATGATCTAAACATAATCCAAACATGATCCAAACATGATCCAAATATGATCTAAACATGATCTAAACATGATCCAAACATGATCCAAACATGATCCAAACATGATCTAAACATGATCCAAACATGATCTAAACATGATCCAAACATGATCCAAACATGATCTAAACATGATCCAAATATGATCTAAACATGATCCAAACATGATCCAAATATGATCTAAACATGATCCAAACATGATCCAAATATGATCCAAACATGATCTAAACATGATCTAAACATGATCCAAACATGATCTAAACATAATCCAAACATGATCCAAACATGATCCAAATATGATCT